>WEKY01012030.1:10368-53711 GCA_013390045.1 Picathartes gymnocephalus
CTTTTTTTTTTTTTTTGGTTTTGTTTTTCCTGCTAGTGAGCTGTAACATATCACCAAGAGTCTGTGTGGGTGCTAATGCCAGCCCAAAAAAGGGACAGAAGCACATGCATGAAGCACATGCATAAAGCCAGTTAGAGGGGACAGTGAGTTCAGCCTTCTGCTAGTGTGCTGATAGTGACCCTGGCTGTAGCAGAAACATGATGTAAATCATGCCAGCATCACCTTATCCTTGGCCGTCTGATTCTCCCATCTTCCTTGCACTTGCATTTGACTGCTAATTGTTTATGGAACAGACTAAAGTGAAAATTGGTAGGGGTTTTTTTTTGTCATTTGGTTTTCAGGCAGATTTTCCCCCTGAATCAGTTCACATAGTCACAAAGTATCAGTGACCACGAAAGAAAGGAAGCGGGATTTGTGGCAGCCCAACTGCCCTCTGAAACAACAGCTGGATAGTGATTAAATGATTCAAGTGGTAATTTACAGATGTATATGTATATAATTAAGTAGAAGATTGAACAAAAGGCTTGATGTCAAGTTGAATGCAATGTTCTGTAAATCATATTTTTGTCTTTTACAGTTGCTGCTAACTTACAGAAGATAGTAGACGATCCAAAGGCCTTGAAAACATTGACTTTTAAGTTGGTAAGTAAAAGCATTAATGGAAGAAACAAAGAAATTATCACAATATTCACATAGAGTCTGGGTTCTATTTCATTTGCAGCTATTTTGTAGAATAAATGTGTTGATAGATAAAGTGACTGAAATTGCCTGTATTACAGAAAAAGCTTAAACTCTGTTTTGACAGGACAGCTCCATAACTGCATGGGGAAGGAGGTTCAGTCACATGAGTGCTGAGGTTTAGGTGAGAAACTGCAGTGAGAAAACTCCTGGGAAGAATTGCAGAAACAAGTAAAGCAGAGAAAACTGTAATTGCTAGGTTAATTCACCCCCACCCCCGTAGCTCTACCGTGGCTGAAGTGTCCTCTGCTGATGGACATACTGTTCCAATCCCATTTTTTCAAACACCTGCCCCCATTTTTCTTGCATGCAGGTCACCTTATCCACTGCTTGCTTCTCCTTAGTTCTTCTTTTCAACCTTCTTTTAGTTGACCATCCACACCTGCCATTTTGTCTTTCTCCCACTGTATTTCATGACTGTTTCTCCTTCTCCACCTTTTTCTATCTTCTGTATGTGTGTCATGGGTTGGGGCTTGGGATGCCTTTCTGTGCTGCATTTTGTGCCCTGGACCATGGGGCCCTAATTTTGGTCAATCTTGATCATAGCATGATAGATTTAATTTCATATTAATAAATTTACATTGCAAAAACTTGAGTCAGAATTGATGTGCTGTGTTTGTTTTTATTTCTTGTTAAAATTAAGTTGAAAAATGTATATACCTGAAGCTATTGAATTATTAGTTGTGTAAATAGCAATTAGCTTTCAGCACCTTTTGCTGAGAGTGCCTCAGTCACACATGAGAGACTAAACTGAATGTCTTAGATAATCAGGTCTCCAGAATCACAGCTTTGTTTATAAAAGCAGATGCTGTAGAGAGCCATTTTTAGATCTAGTTGATGATGTATTAATTCAGGACTCTTCTTCCACTGCCATTCTTTATACAGATTTGAGGAGTTTTAGCTGACTCATTTGAACTCATTTTTCCTCTGCAGTCCAGTAAAATCCCCTGAACTTCCACATTGCTTGTGAGAAGGGGTTGGGGTAGGAGGATAAAGACATGTAACTCAAATTCTTTTGTTTCTCTGGCCTGTGCTATAAATATAGCTTAAAAGCTAATGCTTTTCGTTTTGCAGCTCATCTGTGCTCTTGCTGCCTAAACATCTGACTTGGCTTTATTATGTAGTAAATGGCATCTCATCAAGAGCATTTAGATAACAGATACTCCAGAGGCTCGGCAGAAGTATGAGTTTCTTGTTCCCACACTTAAAATAGAGGCTTGTGGTTCCAAAATGTAATATCCCATAGTATTCAGGTTACATATGTTGAAAACAAATCAACTTGAAAATTTAGGTTGTGATATTTTTTTCTATTTTTTGGTGATTAAGTTGGATTTATTGCTGGGGATCAGTCAATGTCACACAGTATTTCAGATTCCAGTGAGTGAATGCTGCTATCATCCTTCTCCTTACCATAATCAGAATTAGTAGACAATCCAAAATCCATGTCTTTATCCCTGCTGTTGGTAAATTCCACTTGATAGGTAGCAATTCTGGAGGTTAATTGTTAACCTTAGTTTCTTCATACTTTCAACCTAGGTTGCCCACACTAGTTCCTGTTTTACAGGGAAAGACCATAACAAGAAGTATCCTAATTTATTTTTCTCCTTGGATTAATTTATGTTCTGCTTCTGTCTATTTCTGTATTGTGTAGTGAAGTTGCTAAATGAATTCTTGCCTGTGAGAACTCTCTCATATCTTTGTATGCACTACTGGGTCTTCGTTACCTCTTAGCAATATCTCACTGAATATGAGAGTGGTTGTATAGAACTTGATTAAAACACATTTTGTTGGTAAATATTTAATGGGGATTAAAGGTCTAAATGTAGCTAATCCTATTTCCATTAAGGAAATTCAATTAAAAAGTATTCCTTAGTCTAGGATTAGTTGTTAGTATTTCTGGACAAGGAGTCTGGTTA
Source organism: Picathartes gymnocephalus (assembly GCA_013390045.1). Lineage (NCBI taxonomy): Eukaryota > Metazoa > Chordata > Aves > Passeriformes > Picathartidae > Picathartes > Picathartes gymnocephalus. The sequence continues at coordinate 13,023 of WEKY01012030.1, forward strand.
GTATCTCACTGCTTAAAGGTTGTTATTGCTGGTATTTTGCTGGTATATAATATTTCTATTCAAACAGCAAGCATGTTCATCTTTGGGGGGAAAAAGGAACAGTTTATGTCTTAACTATTTTTGTATTTAATTATTACTGAAATAGTAAAGAAAATTTTTAAGGTGAAGTGCCTGGATGGCAGGGGTTGGATTCCCCCTCTTGCATATTTTTTAAACAATATACCTTTGCTCTTACAATAATGTCATTCTGCACAACACATATAGTATTAAATATATTATTGTGGCTAACAGAGAATGAACACTTCCCATAGGATCCAGCTGTCCACATTTTGGGAAGGAGGCTGCTTTAATACACAAATAACCTTGGCAAAACTCAAGGAAACACAAAATTATTGCACAGCATAATTTGCATTTTGTATAAGGACTTTGCTTATGAAAAAGGGTAGAAAAAACCCATTAGTGAAAGTGTGTTCAGTCTCTACTGAATACTTTTATGTTGCAGTTTATGTATAGTATTTATGCTAAGCACAAAATCTAAGTTAATAGATTCCAGGTGCATTAAATAGACATTATATATATTGATAAGGAAGGCATTTAAAAATCTATATGCATCTAGATATGTTACTTAGCATGCCTTTGAGGCGATTGATAGCTAACTAGAGTGTAGAACGATGTCAGTAGTATTAGCACTTCTTAGCATTAAATTTTAATTGCAAAATTCAAACTCCATTTATTTGGTGAATTCCCAATCCAGATATCTGAATAGTAACCAAGAGTGATGATCTCAGACCTTTAACTTGCTGCTTTTGTGCAATAAGAGCTGTGAAATACTACCTGAAGAGAGAACTTCTGTTCTCTGTGTCTGCTCAAAGTAAATTTGAAGGAGTAGCCTGATGTAATGCTTCCACAAGTGTCAACACAGTTTATTTCTGGTCATGAAAACTCAATGGATTATGTCACTTAGTGCACCTTGTATGCACAGTCTGAGAGCTCTTTACCTTATAGTGCATGTTCATGAACCAGTTCTATTAAAGGGTTCAACTGCTACTACTGCAAAAGGATCAAAAGCATTTTTATAGGGTGAACCTATTGTTCTGTTAGGGATATTTTGTGATATGCAAAAGAATCTGAAGGCATCTGTCATAAGTAAGTTAGCATTACACACTTTTAATCCAATTCTATTAATATTTTGACTTATCTACCATACAGATAAAAATGTAAAAACCCCTTTATTTAAAATGTCACTTTTGTTCCAAGCAAATTTTGTGCTTAAAAATCAAAACATAAAAATATTTTGCCTCCAGCATATTTTTTATAAAACAGACCTAAAGTAATAGTTTAGTCCTGAGCAAAGTGGTTTTAGATTCTTACTGTTATATATGAAAAATAAACTGATCACTTGTGCCAGGTTGTTTTGTGACAGGTTCTACTGCAGAATCTAAACTGTACAGTTTTAAATACTAGATTGTACTGTCAGGAGGGAGCAGTCCTTTTGCAAGTATTATTCTTTGTAGACTGCTTCAATTTCTTGTTTAAAAATTCAGCTGGTTGGTATTCCAAACTAACTTGTTGGCTGGACTCATGAGACATTTGCTGTATACAGTACAGTGGTAAAAAGTGGGCTCTATACATGTATATTAGATGCACTTCATGAGTGAAAACTGTTTACTCCCATGAAAAAGCAAATTTGGCTTCAGTCTGGAAAGTTTGATTTAAAGAATTTGGGTATTTCAATGTCCATTTTCCATTTTTTTTTTCCATAATTTTTAACATTGACTACACGAGTTTGCTAAAATTAAGGATGCAATTGGTTGATGCTGACAGAGGCCACACGAAGCAGTCTGAAAGCTTTCTTTCCATCAAGCTGTTTGCTGACTGGGCAGTACGGGGAAACTTTATATCCTGGCTGTCAAATGCTCCTTTGTAGTGTGATATACTAAACATTTCTGTTTGTACTTGCAGGCCTCTGGCTGTGATGGCACTGAGATTCCTGATGAAGTGAAACTGATTGGTTTTGCTCAGTTAAGTGTCAGCTGATGTCTGTCCCTTGACCCCAAGCCGAATTGCGAGACTGCGAAAAAGCCAGCTTAGATGCAAAGGAAAATTAATGCACTACACACTGAGTTCTGCTTCATTATCTAGCAATTCACAAAGTCAGAACAAGCAAAGCCCACAGCTACACCACTGCTGTTAACGTTCAAAATGCTCCTAAATGTCTCTTAGCAGTTGATTTGGACTGCCCCTAAGTGAAAAGCCTGTGGAAATGCACTCAGGTGGCTGTATTTATTGGTTACAAAAGGAATTTTCTATCAAGCTTACTTCTTTCATAGATTTTGAGTGATATTATTTTACCTGTACTTGTGGTTGATAATACTGCCTCTGTTCTGTTACATTTAGAAATTAACATAGATACAAAAGTTTAGAAATATTAGCCAAATTTGAATTCTAGTTTTAAAAATGACTGTGAATTTTATTTTTCATATATTTATGCATTACACATACTAGTAATAAGAAAATTATTTGACTTGGTTATGTTCTATTTGCAGTTAATCTCCCACTATTTAAAAAAGTTTCAGGTGTGTCTTTGAAGTATTTGGTAACTTCTAGGGTTTTTTTCAAATAATGTGATTTGGCATTAGCAAGCTTTTGTTGGTTGTGTGTCAAAAAAACAGTCACAAACTGATCATCAAGGGAGTGGGAGGTGCCTTGCAGATATTAATGTTTTAAGAATGTGCCTGAGGCTGCTTATATAAATAATCTCCATTTTCTAGAAGTACCATACATATGGTACAATATATAAATATATATATAGTTATCTGAGCAAGGAGGGGATATACAGTAGCAAAGGTGTTAAGAGTATTTTGACTATGCTTTATTGGGGAGTCTATGAGCTAGAGCTACTGTGAACTGTTGTTAAGGTAGAACGCTTACTGTGTCCATCTCTGATCTGTCTTACCCTTAATGATAGAAACCAGTTTCATACAGGTGAATAAAAACTTGAAGAATGGAACTGAAGCTTTATTTGAAGTTCTGCAAAATACCAAGGTGGAGTGAAAATAATAGGGCTTTGTGCAATGATCAAGTAAAACTCTGTTACAAAGAAAACACTTCGACACAAGTAGTTCTCTGCTTAACCTGTGACATAGATGTTATGGAGGTAGGGAACCTTAGGAAGATTTCCACATTTGGAGATGTGTTTCTCAGAGGTTACACTTTAAAGTACTTCCTAGTTAATCCTAGATAAGTGGCAGCTCTTTAATGTACTGAAAATGGCAAATGTATATTGTTAAGAGAAGTTATTTATAATACCCTGTCATAATCGTTGAGGTGTTCTAGAACTGTTTGCATACGACTCAATGTAATCCCATCCTACTGTTTACATGATGATTACTCCAAGATGACTGCAAAGGTTAAAAAAATAAAATTAAAATAAAGATGTATTGCACAAACTGATTTGTATTTTGAATTTTCACGCTCTGAGCGGATCACAGAGTTGTTATTACAAAGGGCTGCTGCCCTTAGTGTTTGGGTGCTGCCGGTTTGTGTGGGCAGAGAGCGGGAGGGCCCGGGGTGGGGTCGGCGGCCCAGGTGGGGCGCGTTGGAGCCGGTCAGGGCTCTTGGGGCAATTGGTGCCCGCAGATCTCTTGCGGGGCTAGCCCTGGGCCTGGGCTGGCTCTTGGCCGCCGGGCGGCTGGCGAACAACAGGGTAAGTGAGCCTTTCCCCAGGGCCCTGTGCTGGCCGTGGTCGGGCGTGCCGGCGGCGGGCAGGGCTGGCCCCGGCCGGGCTGCGGCCCCTGGGCAGCCTCGGCTGAGCGCGTTCAGAACGCAGCGCGCCTGCCTGCGGGGCAGGCTGCGGGTTGGCAGCTCGTCATTCACCTTTGTGCCGGAGAGAGTAAATAAAAAAGGTACCTTAAACGTGCACATAGCAGTGACTCAGGTGATAACCTGCAGCACTGCAATGGGGGTCTGATGAGCAGGACCGGGAGGGGTTAAATTCTGAGCGTTGCTATGGGATTATTTTTATGTATTTTAATGTACATTTCTCTAAGCATTGTACCGTTATTACTAGTCCACCTGCAAGTTAGTTAGCTGCTACAGTGCTTCCTCAGACAAAGAAGTGAATGTTCAGGGAAGCTTCTTGTTTTCACTATTCTAGAAAAAGAAGTGGAATATATAGATAGAATATATATTTAGATGAAAATCATGTTCCACTCACTGTACACTTCCCCAGAAGCTGGGAAAAAGTGTTGGGCTGTAAGTAGCAACTGTCAGAAGTGCTCATCTGCTGTGCTGGTTGGGGCTGCAGGAGGTATCTAAATAAAGAATGCAATGCTTAATTGAGGCAGTCAGCAGTATTGTACCAAGATAAAGTCGTAACAGTTGTTGCTCACTTGTGGTCTGATGCAGAAACGTGGTGATGCTTCTGTGGTTCAGTGAGGCAGCAAATTCCTGTGACACTGTTACTTACCACAGCTATGTTGGGTTTTAAAACTTTTTCCTTGTTCTTTCTGTTAAGATACTGTGAATAAATACAATGTGAGCAAAATGCATTTTTTAAAAGGTAGAAGGAAAGGGTAATTAAAGCTTTAGTGTGTTAAAATGAAGTTTATAAGTAGTTTATACTTCTAGTACATAGAGGTAAAAAAAGGTGAAAATACAAAGTACATTGCAGTAGAAAGCAGTGAGCAAACTACGATAGAGTAGAAGTAAATGGCAAACGTAATAGCAGTTTGCTTCTTTATTATTATATATACATCCTCTGTTGAATAATAAGGGAGAAAACTAGCAGAAATTAATTTGTTCACATTTACATGAAAAGTGTTTAAAAGCTGGGTAAAGTTCTTATATGTGTGACATGACTTGCCCCAAAATAGTTGTGGTGCTGGTGTTGCTGGCTACAGCACCTGTCTTGTTTGAAAGAAAAGGTCTCTAATTAATGAGGTGAAGCTGGAACAGGGGAGCTATCATATAGCTGTCTCTAAGGCCAGGAAAGTAGGGCTTAATTAGATGGTGCTAAAAATATAATCATCTGTATGATGATTATATGCCAGTGCCTGCAGCTGGGCACTTGCAAGCTCTGTGGGCTGATTAATGTCAGTGTCCATGGAGCCAGCCATGGCAGTGTGCTGTGGCTTGCTGAAAGTAGCTCTGTGCACTGAAATGAAAGTCAGTCTGCATTTATTAGTTTCAGAGTGTTAGGATGAATATAAACATAGAATTTAGCTCAGCATAAAACCAGGTCTGGAGACTAACTACATATGTAAAGGAGTGGGAGAGAAGGGACATTTCCAGCGTGGGCTTTAGGCCAGGAAAGCTGTTTCCCATGGTGGCAACATATGCTTTTTGTGCCAAGAGAATAGGAGTGCCTGTCTCTTTCTTCTGACAAGTGCTGACCTCAATCTTCCCACCAACATTGACAGAGTTGTGCATTCAAACTGCAATTCAGCTAGCTAGTTGTGATAAGTATTCTTGTTTTCTAAAATATTATCCTATGTACTATCACAATTTTCTTTATTACCCTAGAACACCTTTTGGGAGTTGGAGTGGAAGGGGGAGCAGGGAAATGAGGCAGGAAGCATCATTGAATTTTCTCTTGCCCATGTTCTCTCCTGAAAGATGTGTGTCTTTTCACATAGCTTGGTCCAATGTCACATCTCAAATTTTGGGGCTTCCAGAGTAGTCCCATGAAATTTGATTGAGAGGCATCCCTTCAGAATGTTTTTAAACACTGTTACTTCTTTGCGGGAATGCTGTATGCAGCTTGTAAATGGTGTGCCTCCCACTCATGCTTTTCTTTAATCAGAAATCTGTTTTCCTTTTCACCACCTACCTCTGCATAATGATGTTGAATGGTGAGATTGGCCTGTGTCTGAAATCAGTTAGCTCTGATGAGGAAACTGACACAGACCTAAAACACTGCTAATTGAGTGCACTGAAAATGCTGATTTCTGTTTAGCAGGGAGCAGAGGATGTTGCCACCTGTTCCCACCTTGCCCTCCCACATTTTATCAAAGCAACAAAAAAAACCAACCAACCAACCAAAAAAAAAAAAAAAAAAAGAAAACCAAACCACAACCCCAAAGAAAGAGAAACCTTGTTGATAAAAAATAGCAGTTGGTCTATTTTTTTCTCTGAATCAGTTGTGATAGGACTTTATTCAGTCAATTGTTGTGGGTTTTTCTGCTGCATCAAGTGGGCAGCCTTTCCACTCTTTTGCAATGTACTCATACATGTGCATGCACAAAGAATGCTATTTATTTTAAAATGAGAAGTTGGAAAAGCATCAGGAGCCTATGTCTTTGAGTTACCTGTGCATGAGCTCTGCTAATGAACAGCTAGGTTCACTCAAACCAGAAAAACTCCATCGAAGTCTGGTTTCCTTGTATTTTATTGCACAGTGGCCCAGCTGATGAAATAATCCAAGCATATTAGTTGAGCATCGTGACATTTTAGTTATTCATTTTCCCTCAATGACTAAGAGTAACATTGCAATGCACATAAAAATGTGGTTTTATAGCTGCTTTATGATTGTTAGATTGATGCTCATCAAACTGCTTTCATAGTTGTGTTGATCTGAGCTGTTGAATCGAACTCTAGTTGTGAAGTTGTCTGCTGCTAATAACATTCAGAATATGAAAAATGGTGGCTCAGTGAGCAATTACAGAGACATGGAAGAGTATGTGGTAAGAAGGAGAAATATAATTTTCCCTGCATAAACCAATATGGAGGCAATCTTGCCCTTTTTGGGATGTGCATATTTTGCCATCTAATTTTCAAGTGTGAATTTTAAAGGCGTGCTTGTTTGTTGTCTCAGTACGGTGTAGAAAATCACTTATGCACGTGGATGTGTTTATGTAGAGGAACAGCTATACAAAATAGAATTGGAGTAGATGGGAAATACATACCTTTACTCAATTTTTCCCCATAGGTACACTTTTAAAAATTAATAAAAAACAGCTGTGTTTCAAATAGGGAGTTTTTTTTTATTTATTCTTATGGAAAGAAACCAAATTGTTACTGGGTTCTTTTTCATCCATGTAATAATTCAGACTCATTAAGGAAAGATGCTGCTCATGAATAGGAGTGCTGGGGTTCTTTTGATTTATTTTGAGCAAAAAGGTTTTTTGAATTGTCATGTTTACTCTGTAGACCCCATCGATCTGGCTTCCTTTCCTTTGAAGACAATTGATTTATGACATCTCAAAATGTGTAGGAATGTGTGGTTATTTGGTAATACAATTGTCTTCTCACATAAAAAGCAATGTGTGTAGCTGTCGTCAACAGGCAATTATAAATAATGAAGCAGAAGAACCAGAGCGTGTCTAGAGGGTTTGAGTGCTACTCATGTCCTATAAAAATAAATCAATAGGCAAAAAGACTTAACCTCACAGTAGTAAAACTGCTGTTTTTTGGAAGATGAACTGTGTAGTCCTAAATTGCTGTTTTAAGGGAGAGGCCTGCGTTTCTGACTGCATCTCTGTCTTTGAAAGCTTGGAATTTGGTTTTATGAAGCACTCCTGCCAAACCTCTCCCCCCCAACCCACACCTGTACTGGCCTTGTCATGTTTTATAATGTAGAGGGCAAGGAAAGCTTTTGAAGACTGTTACCTTAACCTTCTGGTATTTGTATTAAGGTTGATGGAAGTTTGGTTGTTTTGTTCTGGCAAATGAGTATCTTTTGCCAATGCCCTGTATTGTGCTACTACTCTATTATTGACCAAGGAAGAACAAAATAGAAAATCAAATGGTCAGCAAACACAAGTTTTTCAGAACAAGGGAGGTGTGGGTGTCGATGCTTCCTCTTTGCCCAGGCCCCCCTGTGGTTAATCAGTCCCGCTGCCCACTGCTCCCTCCTGTGCTGTCTGGTGGGAGGAGGCTCTTGTGCCACGGTGCAGCAGCAAGTCCCAGCCTGGCCTCGTCTGCTCATTGCTCCCCCGGGGAGAACTGAGCTCAGGCCTTTGGCTCTGAATGTGCCTAAGCAAGAAGTTAGCAGTGCTCCATTCTGATATAAAAAGTATCCTCCTAGAGGTAAATTTAGTATGCGGTTTTTGCAGGACTTTGTACTTAGACAATGAAATGTTTTTTTTCAGTTTTCCAGGTTGCTTCTGTTGCAGAGATCTTATAGCATAAGCTGAAAGCTGAAGCTTTCTGACAGTGCAAGATGGGCAATTTGTGAAATTAAAAAAAAATTCCTAACAATTTTTTTCAGCTGTGTGGAAAGGTTTTTGTGAAGTAAGTGCAGTAGTTATCTGGTTGAGGTTGTTAAACTTGAAACTATTCCCATCGTCTCTAAGAATCAGCTAAGAATCCTAATGCATTAAGGATGTGTTTCTCTCTGACCCTATTTCTTTTCTCTCCTTGTTAGATCACGTCTGATTAAATCAAAGCACTGGAGCATTTACTCTGTATTGTGAGGAATAGGAAGACGGTGGAGAAATTTGCCTTGAATTAGAAGAGGATCCAGAGGGAAGGACCATTATTGAAATCTCGGCCCCATGAATTAATAATACTTCACAACAGCTTCAGTGGGACTAAAATTTCACTCCCAATCTGTGTTGATTATGAGCTCCTCAGTTTACTCCTGGGGCTATAAAATGGAAAAGGATCCAGTAGTGATTAAAGAGTAGGTGTGATTTGAATGGAAGGTGGTTACTGAAATCTCTCTGAAGTCTTCTGCCCTGCTTGTGCTGCAAGCTTTTCCTATTTATAATAGGATAGCAGAGCTATCCAAGCAGAAAATGACACCAGAGAGAAAGAGTTTTCTGATTATCTCTGATTAGGTTCAGTGCTAACCTTGTAAATTTGCCTGTCAGATGGGACACTGCCAAATCACCCACAAACCTGATGTTTTACAAAACATGGAGAAGGTGAGGAAACTGCTGCACTTGTGTATTGCTTGATACTTCCTTTTTTTTTTCTTCCAAAAGGATTTCTGTGAAGATGAATCTAGACTCTTGGATGAGAGCTACTGAGCTACAATTTAGTGTTACATGAATTACTCATTGTCAAGTGCTTTGTGTTCATGGATTTCTGTGTGTTTATGTGTATGGATTTATAAGGCCAACAAAAGTCTGAATCTCTGAGGTCTGTCCTGTTTGAAGGTAGTGCAGCTTGGATTGGTCTGTGGAAGTCAAGGCAGGGCTGTGTTTAAGCAAATGACTGAGTGTTACTCTTTCCCCTTTTTTACCATATTCATATTCTGTTGTCAGCTTAGTTGAGCTTTTTCATAGCCAAAGATTTTAATTTTTAATGAAGTAATTGCAGATGAAGCGTTACAGTAAGGCTACATGTATTTAAATCCAAAGACGGATTGTTGGGAGGGGCTGTTGTATTTGCATATGCCCTATAAAATGTTTAGGTAACATAAAGAGTTTATGCTAAAAGTAACAGTATTGAAGTAAATTTAATATTACTGCCCTTTTCTGGTATAAGCTGAAGGCCTAAAAATACCCTTTGGAAGAGTATTCCAGTGACCTTGTGACACACCAAATTGGTGTCAGTTTAAACTGAAGACAGCTGTCTGCTACGAACAATTACAGTAAAGTGAATCAAACATTCTGTTTCAGTTCAAGAGAGTAAACAGGTTTGTTTTCCATATTAGGATGTGTTGTATGTGTGTGCTTAGTGTTACAGAAAAGCAACAGTGTTTTACTTGCCATGAAATTGGCATTTTGAAAATGTTTGGTACCATTTTGGTTTGGCGAGGGATATACTTTGAGATATTGAAACATGCAGGTAATATGTTCTCAAATTGATTTGAGGCAAAGTGTGTTCTTTAGCCTAAGTTTAAATTTACAGTTTAATAATTGTAAAGGGCCCGTTTTATTGCATATGTCAGGTATTGGTGGGGCTACCGCTTATCAGGTATACCTGCTTACATAGTTATTTATGTTAATTACTGCCAAGGCAATGCATAGAAGAAATTATTTCTGCCATACTATTTTGTAACTGTAACTTTAATTTTGTATTTTTGCGGCTTGTGTCAGCCTTCTCCAGAGCTGCTGCAGGGAGGTCTGCTCTGCTGTCTGGAGGTGCTTGAGCTCTTGCATTGAAAGGCGCCCAGCAGGGCCGATCTCTCGCTGTGCCGCGGGGCATTGGTTGCTGCGGAATTCAGAGCCTCGTGTGCACAGAGAGCAGCTGGGAGGGGCATGGATGGACCTCCAGAACATTGCCTGGACTCAGTCTTGCTGCTCAGCCTGTGCTCAGTATTTATTCAAGGAGGAGAGGAGAAAATTCAGTGGAGCAGGGTGGCAAGTGCAGCGTTGCCAGTAGATACAGGGAATTTTGTTACCTCCTAGCTTGTATTTGAACTGTAAGTGTCTGAGAACAAATACCTGGGCTCTGATTATTTCACCCTGCACCAGCACATTTCTCTTGTACGTTCCCTTATTTTCACTCAGTGGTTTCAGTGCTCACTTTGTAGGGAGGTACATCACTATAAAAATCTCAGGGTGAGGACAAAGATCCTGATAAAGTATTTAATATATCCTCGAGGTGTATGCATCCTTTTGTGCTCCTCTTGCTTGTTTATATGCTGTCCTTGCTTCCTATGTAGAAAGTACATAGCAGCAATTTCCTAAACAAACAAAATTCTACCAATTTAATTAGTGGCATTTGATTTTTCCTGTGAAGAGCTGAACAGTAAATGATATAATTTTTGGATTTCTTTTTCTGTACCAATTTATAGATACATAAAACTGTTGTGAACCTTGCAGTTCACAAAATGCTTTGTTTTCTTTTTCCTCTGTTCTGAAATATTAATTTTTTGAGTGGATTTATCTTTTTTTCTGGGTTCACACGTCCCAGCACTTAACATGACACAAGATAAATGTGTGAGGCATTGGGCCCCTTGTTCAGTTTCCCTGGTCCTCCCTTGCCTTTGTCTTTCCATGGACAACTTGCTGTCTAATGAGGAAATCTTGGGGACCCACAGATGCTGTGTTGAGGTTCATGCAGAGGTATGTGCAGGCTCTTTTCAGAATTTTAACTACTGTTGCTTGGAAACTGCCCCTTCTAGAAAACCATTTCAGAGCTTGCTCACGGCCTTACATGATTTAATTCTTGATAGTCAACTCTGGAGCCCAAGGTGCAGCTGCATTAAATGTTGAGCAATTCCTCAATGTTCTGTACAACAAACTCCCCCATGTTTCACTTACTCCAGCAGTCATTTGTGGGTTTTAAAGCTACCATTTTAACTGTGGAAAAAATCTAGCAGGGCTTTGATATCTGAAGACTTACGCCCATTCTATAGCTGTAAACCTGACTGGTTCTCTCTTACAATATTGAGCTTTTGGTATATTTGTGCTGTGTTTTTCTTTGATTGTCACCTCTGAACTTGCGTTTTTCTTACTAGACCTGAATTCTGTTTGTCTGTCAACACAAATTAAGCTAATGTAGCGTTACTAATGCTTGACAAAATAAATCTGTGCAATTTACAGTTTGTTACTACTTTTAAAGGCATTTGAAAAAAACAGACCAAAACCATTTTAATCCTGTACATGCTCAGACCTCAATGAGGTCCTTTCAAAAGCTTCTGTTGGAGACAAATCTGCTTGCATGTTAACATTAGCTAATATAAATAGGTAACAAACTGTGAAAATTAGGGCTTTTACTGCTTATCTAACAATGATCACAATCCTTGTCTTAGTCACGAAAAAAATCTCTTCACTTTGAAAATGTGTATATATATATATANAATGCAAACTTATTGCCTTCTGGAAGGACTTCAGAGCTGATTTGTTCTTTTAGAACTGACTCATATTGCTGTCTGAATTTTTCATAAGTTAACACTAAGATTATATATATACAATGCGGAGATATTGGCAGATCTAGGAACAAGGATATAAATGCTCTTCAAAAGATGCAAAATGGTACCTATATATATTCCATTGTAACAATCAGGCAGGTGAGGCTAAATTATTGGTGTGTGCCATTTACATTTCTATTACTTCGTGTTGTGGATATGTTTTCAAACTAGCATGGAAGAAGTTTTTCCAGAAAAAAAAAATGAAGTAAGCTTTAGCAATTTTACCTATTGGTGACATATTATCTTGAGGAAATGTAATGGGGTTTATGGTTAAATTAGGTCTGCATTATAATTTAAATTTTATATATCAAACATGTAATTTTGGCCTAAATGCAGTGATCTGAATTTATTGGAAAGGATGTTAGAGTTGTGGGAAAAGACAGAATGTGTACTACTCCACTTGAAAATGCTGCTTTTCATCGTGGTATGGGTCCTGATATGATTAAAACTGCAGTATCACAAATATGTATTTTCAGACCTGTTAATGTGAATCTGCTGCCAGTTGTCTGATGTGCTCCAGGCAGCTGAAAATCCCACAGATGATGTTGCCTCACCCATTGTGAATTATTACTTAAACCAAATACATGTTCTGGCATTACAGCAAACTGAGAATAAGCATGTAAGTTAGAACCAGTGGTGTACATGAAATTTCAGAACATGTTTATTTTTATAAAGCTTTGTTATCTGACATAGGCTTCAAAGAATTGAATATTTTTGTCATCTGTAGTGTATCACTTCCACTAAAATTTCTGTAGTTCCCAAGTTTTTTGTCTAGTCCTTGTACATAAGGCCCCTTTGTTCCTCTTCTGTCCAGTTTCTTCACCTGTGGGTGGTGATGATGTGATGTTCTTCTTTCTTCCTATCATAAAATGGTTTGGGTTGCAAGGGACCTTTAAAAGGTCATCTAGTCCAACCCCCTGCAAGAAGCAGTAACACAGAATCATAGACTAGTTTAGATTGAAGGGACCTTTAAAGGTCTTCAAGTCCAACACTCAGTCTTTGATTAGATCAGCTTTTCTTGCTCTCAAACAACAGCACAACTAGTAAAAGTAATACCTGGGAAAGGGCAGTGCTGTTTGCCCTAATCTCTTCTCACAAGATGTCACCCATTCTCACAGTACTTACTGAGGAAAAAGAAAATGTTTCTCATTTCATTTCTGTATTTCATGTCCACGTTGCCAGCCAGCCATGTGCATGCAAGTACAATTTTCCAGATACATTTTTTTCTGGTTTTTCTTTTAAAAGTTTGCATTACATTAAGCATTTTTTTTCATGTAAACAAAATGCAGCTTTACAGAAATTGTGATGCATAAAAAACCAGTAATTGTTAGGTGCTATTGAAATGAAAGGCATAAAAAAGAAAATAATGAAATTATTGATGATCAGAGCTGGAAAGGGGAAACATGGCTAGATGGTAGTATTAACACTGACAATTCATATGACTTTTCGTTTACTTACTGATGTGTCTGTCCCAGCATTCAAATAAAACATAATGTACTCCTTTGAAGTGGTATATCTCTGGTGTTCAGCAGAAGATAAAAGTGCATGCTTGTTTTCAATGACATTTCCAGCACCGCAATTTCAAAACCATGAAAATTTAAAAGCATTTAATTTAAATGTTCGGGAAATAGATGATTTGTCACAAATGAGGTAACTTTGTCTGCTGAAGGTTTACTCTCCTTAGTTCATAGAAATCCTAAAATGTAACCTTTTGGGCCACCATGATCTTTTCTCCAAGGTAAAATGTGCTCTTCCCCAGCGTAAACTTCGTGCCAAAGTGTAACCAAAGATGCTGTAAGGTTTTTGCCTGCTTATGCTAGAAAGCTTTCCTAATACTGCTGCCTCAGAGTTTGAGATCATTCTTGCCCTGCAGATTTTGTTTGGCTGTCTAATACAGGTGTACTTTGCTGTGGTACTTAACAGGCTAGACATTTTTCTACTTGCTGACTTTAGGGGATTTTGGATATTCCTGGAGTTCAAGACAAGATGCAACATCTGGAGCTTAAACCTTAAAAGTAGAGGCCTAGATAGATATTTCAAAAGTTATTATGTGTGCTTGTGGACCTTCTTCAGAAGGACAACAGTAATCATCCCACACTGGATAAATTGCACACAACCAGTGGAGTTTTTTTGGGGAAAGTACATTGACTTAATCTGATCATTCTGCTAGGCGTATGGCTGGATATCTTGTCTCCAACATTCACCTGTCTCTGAGATACAATCATACATCAATATCTATCATGTTAGGCACATTGTCTTGTGTGAATGGTGAGCTTTTTTGATCTTATTTACGAATTGATAAAACAAACAGCCAATAACTATTTTGTCAAATAATGACTCGCAAGCTCAGTTTATTTTCTTATAAATACTACATGTTCAAAGTCCTTTTTAATGGAATCTGTGAACCATTGTGTAATTTATTGCACCAATTAACACAAGCCAATACCTTCGCAGGTAATTAAATCAGTTTAAAAATGTTGCACAAATCACCCATCTGTTTGAAGTAACAGCTAAATTGCAGTGTAATACAATTTACAGGGTATACTTCCATAACCTCTACTTCTATTACAGCACCTGCACTGTGTGCATGTATGTTCCTCTATTAAAAAATGTAATTTTAATTACATGCTGTATATATTCTTTATTCTAGCCCATTAGTTTTATCCCTCTGTGTAGAAATGCTGAATCCAAGAAACAAGGCAGTAAATAATACTGCCTTTTAATGACCAATTAAAGCAGCCTATCATCAACCTTGGCATCAGCTGTGTTACTGATTCCAAGTACAGCTGTGCTTAGAATAAAATGGTGCTTGGGAAGTACAGTCAGCCTCATCCTTACAGGATACCACTCTCCAGAGGCAGCAATACTTCATTTCATAACCCATCCTGCCAAAGTGATGGAAACATAATACAAAGCCTCAGTGCCCCTTGTGGAGTTTGTCCTGAATGATCTGGACCTTTTTGTGGCCTTTGTGATGGGGAAATGGTGTTGTATATAAAATTGATGAACTTCATACTTTTAAGGAGTATGGGTATGTAGAGAGCTGTTGAGGAATATGCTGGGTAGCTGGGCTTGAAGCTGCAGATCGAGCTCGGGCTGAGCTGCCCACTCCCGTGACAAAGGCAGGAGGGCAGCGGTGCCAGGGGAATGGACACAGGGACACAGCAGCAGCCGAGACCTCGCCGCGCTGGGGCTGGGAGGGGATCAGAGCCCGGGGCGTTCCTTGGTTGGGGGCCGCTCCTCGGAGGCGGCGGCTCCAGCTGTTTCTGTGTTATCTCGGTCCCAGCTGTGGAAGTGTGCCCTTGGGAGTGCGACTGCCAGAGCTTCGGGAATGGCAGAGTGGGAAGTTTCCTTTACAACACCGTGTCCATAGCTACCGTAGCGCTGTAGACTTACTGTCGGTTCCAGATGCTAGGACAAGTTCATTTTCTGCTTTAAATGTGATACTAGTAAAATAAGCTGCCCTGTCTGGTAAAACGAATCCAATACTGCAGTTTTTGATACCTCAAAGACAGTGACAGACAAAAGTACTGCTGTGTTCAGCCTTCATGCAAATACTCTGGTAACAGATTCAATATCAGATGTCTGACTGTTAGGGAGGTACGAACGAGGAGAGCAGAAGCAGATAAAAAGGTTAAAACATTGAAATTGTGGAATAAAGTATACTTGATTAAGTGGGAGTTAAAGTGAAAAATGAAAAAATGCTGTTTTGAATTCTGATGAACTATCCAAGGTAAAAGAAATAAGGAAAAAAAGCCAAACAACCTTAGACTTGTTATAGTGGTCTCTGCAGGCAGAGGCAAGATGAGATGATAGATCTTTTTTTCCCCTTATACGTAAACCAGGCAATATCAAAGAAAAGATTTTTGAAGGAACTACTTCCAGTGCTACTTGTCCCCTGGAATTTGCTGAAATCAGTTTGCTAGGTATTAGACAGTGTAGGACTGTAAACCTCTCAGGTAAGGGCCCTCTCTTTATAAAATAAAACACTGTGGTTTTGTGGCTGATTTAAATGGATACTTTTAGATGGAAGAATGCTGAGCTATGCAAAATCGCATAAAATGGGAAGAGTGCTGGAAATAACAGGGAAATGTACCAGATTGAAGCAGATTAAAAGTACAGAAGAACAGAGCAAGGGTAAGTGACTTCTGTAAATCAAGGAAAAAGCTTGTAATGATCCTGTAGGGTGCTCTCTGCTTCCCTGTTGCTTTTACTGGTATCCTGAGGTACCTAGAGGTCCCATTTCTCTTTGAAGAGGTCATGTTAGAAAATAGGCCAGGGAAGGGAACTCTTAAAGAAAAAAGGGATGCTTGATAGATGCAGATGCGGTAGGTGTTAGCCAGCACACCTCAAGTTTGGGGTATTTGCTTCACCCAAATAAAAGTTGTCTGCATTACAAAAGCACTGCACTAAATTCTGTCCAGCTTGTTATGTAATGCTGCCTTTGCAGAATAAGTGCTCAAGGATAAATCGTGCATGACAAATAAATGCCTCTTGCTCTTGGCTCTTTCAGGTGAGGCAGAGATATAATGTAGAATCAGCTAATATGCAGACCTAGCAGAAAAATGGATGTTTTTCCTGTGTTAGGCAAGTCATCAGAGGAGATTCTTGGCACAACTTAATTGCAGGTGCAGTTGAATAAATAAGGTACATTCTTTCTTTTTGTTTCTCCCCTGATGACTCCTCTTCCTCCATTTCATAAATTTGTATTTTTAACAAGAGAAAAGGAAGCAGATGCTCTTCAATACAGTGGTCCATGTCATACAAATCTTCTCTTTTTTGGTGCGTTGCTGCTTTAATAGGCCAGTGTCAGCACTTTTCAGAAGGTTTTCTACATAATATTTTCAGTTAGGGCAGTGCAAATGTCTCTGGAAAATCTATGAGAATCAATTAAGTAAATGAGAAAATAGAATGCTTGTAATTAAGATAATCAAGCTATGTGAAATCTACCCTCCTAGTGCTAATATCTGTATATCTCCAAGCTGTCTATTAATTAAACACCATATAAGTGTTGCAATTAGACTCAGGCTGCTTTGGTGGAAACAAGAGAGATGAAAATGATTAGAGGGGTTTTACTGTATGTGAAACTCTTGGTTGGTTTAAAGCATCTCTATGATTTGTAAGGTTGCTGTGGTTGCTGCAGACACTCCTGGGATGCCTGAGGACTCTGTTGCAGGCTTCAACTACTTCTGGAACAGGTGACCCAAGGAAATACACTTTCTTTTGCAAAAGCTGCCTTTCTTCTCAGGGATGGGGTTATTTTCCCCTTCATTTCATGAATCACTTTTGGATATTGAGCTCTTAAGCCAGTGGGAAAGCAGTTAGATACTTTCTTCTACATAGGAAACGGCAAAGGGAAGAATCAGGAGAGAACGAATTTTGTGTTATTTTGTTTTGTTCTTTTATTTTGATATGAGGACTGTAGAGTTTCCCAGAGCTCCCTGAGAGACAAAACAGTATCTTAAGATATTTGTGCTGGGAGACAAAGGATACATGAGACTTATTGGGTAATCTGGGTGTACTGACAGTGATTCTTCATTTATTTTCTGGTGCTTTGCGGGGTTGGGGGGAAGCAAAAGGCTCTGTCAGGGTACTGTGTGTCTGTGGGAGACTGGGCAGGACCCCTTCCCTCTGTATGGGTGACTGACCTGGGCGGTCACACGGCAGCTTCAAACTTTATTGTGCTTTTATCAAATGTGGGTTTTGGGACGTTTCTCCTTTTCTCTGTGTGTAGCTTTTGACAGCTGCAAGCCCACATGTTAAGACACCATGCAAGTAGCAGAAGAGCCATGCTGAGAGTGTCAAAAAGCTTTGTCACCTTAGAATGGCCAAACCTGGCTCTCACTGGCTGGGAATGCCAAAGCAGCTGAATAGGGCAGAGCAGAGGATGAACCTATCTGCTGCTTTGCCAGATATTGCCATGGCTGCATTAATAGTAGTACTTTGAAGTTCTAAAGCTTCAAATGAACCTGATCCATGTGGACATCAGCTTGATGAAGTTGTTGCACAAATAATGAATGAAAATAGTATTTTGTTTTCTTTATTTTTTTCAATTTTTTTAAAGTCTGCTTTTACAGCACAGTATTCTTCCTCATGACAAATGAGCTAATTCACTGACACTGTGTTTTCAGGTAATACAATTTACATTTCTAAAAAGAAGTGAAGAAGAAAACTTAGAGGACGCCTTCCATTTTTCACTTGATTTTTTTTATTATTATTTGACATTGATACAAAAAAAATGGTATCTTGATTAGCAGCTTTGCTGGCAATCCCACGAAACTGTAAATAATACGTTAATCTAAAAGAATGCACTCCTACAGACACTATAGATAAAACAATATATACAATTTAGACAAATAAATACATAAGTACAGCCAGTCATATATAATGATACACCTAAAGTTCGGTTACTGTTGACAAGCTTTTCTAGTTAATTACACTCTTCATTTACAAATTGCCGTTGCCATCTATATTATAAAGACAAAAAAACCCTCAAAGAATCAAAATGGATACTGAACATTATCATTAGGAAATGTGGAAAATGAACCTTGAGGCTTCTGTTTAAATACTCTCACGGTTTTAGCAAAATAAAAAAGAAAAAATGCTTTTGTGGAAAAATTCCTTCTAAAGAGAGGCATTTCCTCCCCAGGTGCTTCGCTCAATGTGCTTTTTTCAGATGTGTTTTGGAATCAAAATGTGATTACAGTCACACTTTTGAACTGACTAGAAGCCAACATGTTTAACCAAGTTGTCATTTGTCCCATGCCCAATGAAACAAAATGACCTTTATGTATTGTAAATATTTTTTTGATTAAAGGAAGTCTGTTGAAAATATTTGTTTCTTAACAGTATCCCTCATGGCACATGAGTGGAAGGGACAACTGTCCCTATGAGTAGGTGTATTGCTACCTTTCTGTGTCCGGGTTCCAATAGTGAAATTTCTGAGCAAAGTGAAAAAATAAATCTAAGTATAACGAGCTAATGAAATCTAATATCAGAAAATTAACAGAAGTAGAAAATTAGGTTTTTGTTGTGTTGTTTTAAATTCACTTGACAGCAAAAGAAAAAGTGTCTTGTACATTCAAAAGTTAGGGCACACATGCTTAAGGCTCTTGAAACACTGGACAAATATAATGCCTCACTCAGCTCCATGCATAACAGAATGCTACATAGCAAGCAGACTTACACATATATACAGCTGAATACAGAAGAAAATGCCTTAGAAATATGTACATCAATTTCAAGATGAACATTTACATTTCTGTTGAAGGTCTATCTACTTATAAATGGCAGGAAATACTCTTTTTCGAATACTATTTTCAAGGTGTACCTTGCAATTATTAATGCAGTCTACTTGTACTAGGAGAAATGCAAGGCTACCATGCTACTTGAGCCCTGAGGTATCTGGATTGGGAGCCCTGCTGTCCTCCTGGTTACTAATCAAAGGCCACAGAAGCATCAGCAGAAGTAAGGCAACCAAATCCATTTGCTCGTGATTCAGAACCCCCAAATTACTGCACAGTGCAGAGGGATAGCAGAAGTGATTGCAGCCTGTGGGTTCAAATTATTACAAAATATGTTCTGTGCAGGATGATATCTGTGCAGTCTGATTTATCCAAGGGATGGGGATGAATTCCACCCTCATTTCCTTTCATAAACGAGAATATTGTGAGAATATATGTGTGTAAGGAAATCTGCACTTCACCCAGTCAGCGTGTTATATATTTACTTATGCAGTTAGTTGTACCTTGGGAGTTCTGGGTTTGATAGGGCATAGCAGCTTTAACAAGGACTAGATCAACTAGGGAAGGATAACTCTTAATTATGCTGCAAGAGATTTAGCATTTTTATAAAAGTTACTGGGGTTTTGGTTTGGGTTATTTTTATTTATGAAGGGTACACAAGCTCCTGTTAACAGTAACTCCTAGGCTGCCTGTTGTGTAGCTTCATCTTTAGATCTGACATAGATTTGCTTGAGATGGCTCCTGCTAGTGAATTAAATGCCAGGTACACTTTACCTTATTTGCAAGTAGTTTCTTTTGAAATGATAGTGCTGCATCTGTGAGTAAGACTAATAATTTGCCACGAAGCTGCAAACCTTTTAGGGAACCTTTATTCCTCTGCTGCTGTTGTAAAGTGCTGTGTACATCTATGGCAAAATCAGGTCAAAGTTTCCCTTTAAATTCTTCTTCAGTTAATTTCTGACAACTTTATAGACATCCTGAATAACATACAGACTTAACAGTTTTGCATATGTTACACATAATGCCAGCTGCAATGAATGAGGCTTTTTGTTTGCTGAGGATGGTGTGAGTAATCTACAGCTGATAATATATTTGGTGAGTTTTTGTTTTTTGTAACTTGTGTGTGAGTTCTTCATTCCAAGTTATTTGCTGAGCAATATCATATTTCATCTCTTCGTTATAAGGTGGTACTGAATAGAGATGGACTGAATTTATCAAAGAGTTTTTATGACATTTCATAAACATATTCAAAATAAGTAAGTTATGGAACTTGAATAAATCTTGTGTACTTGATTTCTGTTGCATATCCAGGGGATCTCCTGAGTGGGACCTCAGTGTGTATTGACTGTGATGAGTAAACTGAGAGCTTTAAAAAGTTTTTTAAAAGGCTAGAATTTGAGTGGTTTTAATAGGTTTTTCTTTAAAAGCCCTCTATTTTGCTGTGAAATTTGTATATAACTGTTATGTACCCTGTTGTCCAGTCAACAGAAAATGGATTGCATTCTTTTATTGGACTAAATTCTTCTTTTCTAGACCATAAAAAATCTGTTAGAATCTTATTCCTATATGTACTGCAGCAAAAAGTAAAACTTCCCCTTAAAAAGCTGCTTTTGTGTTACTTGTTTTTAGGAAAATAGTGCACTGACTGATGTTGAAGAAATATGCTGCTTATTGACACTTTTAGCATTCAATATAGTTATATATTGCTGTTCAGGATGTTCAGTGGAGAATCCGTTGATACTGAGAGACATTGCCTTGCTTTGAAAAGTTAAGATATTCATGCTTTTCTCATATATTTTTAAGATAGTTTTTCATATGTCTCCCCTGTCTTATTTCACCTACAGATTCTATTTAATTTTTAAATTGTGTTACATATTTTATGGGCTATTTTAGGAGGCGTAAAGAAATCAGTTTTTCTGAAATAATTGAAAGAAAATAGCATTTGGTGGATGAAAATATATTACCTGTGTGGGTTTGTTTCTAAGGCCAATGAAACTTTGATGTTCTTACCTTCTAAGTTCTGCTATTACACCATTAGTAAGCTATTCGGGAATTGCACACGTACTATAAAATACACATGTCAAAGTAGGTATATAATTGCAGTGCAAATGTATGCTGCTTAATTTATTAAGAAGGTTCTAAATAGAGACAGTTGCAGGGTGTCAAAAGAAGAATAAAAGTATGTTTGTAATTCTTCATTTCTTAGAGTCTGTCTTATCTTAGAGGCTGGGGTGTGAATTGTTAAGCAGCTCGTAATAGTTTATTACTGTCCTTTTACACACAGATGCAAGAATGGATATGGGCAATAGATGATAATATACAAAATCTGAGATTTAACTCTAGATCCTTTCAGTTGGCATGTCCTTATGAAAAAGAGCCTGAAGTTTGTAAACCAGTAGTCAAAGCGAGAATGAAAAATCAGTCATTAAAAATCCTCTCACAGTTAATATCCCACAGTTTAACCTGTAAATCAGCAGATCACTTTGTCAAAAAATAACCAAACTCAACCAAAATTTAAAAAAATGTATTTACATCTGTAAAAATCTTAACATCTTAGATGTTTCTTGCTGGACATGTCATTCCAAATTCTGTGCATTTCTTCTGGTGTTATCTGGTGCACTGTGATCACCCTGCGGTACCTGCACAAGCTATAGGCCATTTTCCAGTGATTGAAGCCACTGTTTTGGAAGGGGTGAATGCCCAGCTTCCCAAGGCAGAGTCCAACGTACACATCTTCAAGATGAAGAAGTCTGGTATGAAGGGAGGTTTTGTAAATCAGTTCTGCTACGTCAGCTGAAAAAATGTAGCCAGTGCCTGAACAGAAGGGTGGATAATTGCTGTCGGGATACAAATCTCTGGGCATGTACCACTTACTGCGGACATCTCTTATTGGTCCTCCATTTATAACATAACCAGTGAAGTACCTTCTCCTTGGCTTTGTGTTAGGTTTGAGCAGCTTATAAATAAGATTGTCCATATTTACAAAAATATCACTGTCTGTCTTCATAACGTACTTTGCTTTTGAACAAAATGTTGCTACCCACCTCATTCCCATCAATGTTTTCAGAGTGAGGTTGTGGTAAGAGTCAGTAAAATCCTCCACAATAATGTCATGAAAAATTTGGCTTTCTTGCTCCACCATTTGATTTAACACAGGATCTGCATTTTTTCCAAGAAGAAATAGTGTGGCGATTTTAATTCCTTTAAAGTTGTTTTCATCTCCCCACGTCTCTCGAATGGCTTGCCTTGCATCAAACTCTTTGTGAGTCGTACTGATAAGAATGACCAAGAACGGGGTACTCTTCTCACATTTGTTGGGTTCATTGATGAGGAAGTCAAAGGAATGTGGATTTATAGGTCGAGTTCTTATGTTGCCAAAGGAAACATTTTTTCTGGCTATGGATATGCTACTGACCTGTCTGTGGCCCGTGTAGGAAGAAGTAGGACGAGTTATACTTAAGTACCAAAGAGCGCTTGCCCAACAAACTACTGTCAAAATGTATAAACATGAGACCTTTGAAGCCATTGTTCCTCTAGCTCTTCTATTCCATGTGGTGAACAAATAGCTTTTGTACTGTGACTGCACCTGTGTCCTGGAGAGGCAGCATATTATTAATGAAACTTGAAAGTTCGATATAGAAAAGTAACTCTATAATCATTCATGGATCTCAAATAGGAGCTATTAACCCTGATGATAGTGAGCTTTTCTTCTTTTACTAGCAGTGGTTTCCATTTCTTGGAATTTTCTGTTATTTCTGAAAAATATGAAGAAAAATTTTCCATTGCGAGATCATAAAAGCCTAGGGCATGAGAAATGAGCTTGTATATGGCTGAGCATTAAAAAGCTAAGTGTCTTAATGCATTTCTCAGATACTCCTTTTTTTCTCATGAGGTACCAAAATTCAAGATAGTGTCCTGGAATAGAGCAGTGTAACTGAAGTCATCCCTTTATGATTGGTAATTTCTCACAGATGGTTTTATATAAAAGAAGATAAGCATGCATAGCATGTTGAGCATTTAGATAATTTTAAAGGTATATGAAAATAATTTTATGGTTTCTAGCATTTTCTTGCGTCTTAGCATTTCTTCTGGCCAGTCTTTCAAAATGTGCTGTGGAACATTTTAAAATTATTTAAAGAATGAAAAATAGTGTACTTTATTCTAGGATCTGTGACAGCTATGCACACAAATGCCTACACATCTAATTTGGTCTAAATGTTAATTTGTGTCCTGCTAACAGGAACACGCTTTGGTGGAAATCAGACAGAATGGAACTGTTTGGAAAAGGTACAAAAGAGAGAGAGAGATATGTATGCTGTCTTACCCATGTAAAGATCAGCGCTCGAGTAGACTCCATAAAAGTCTAAAAATAAATTAACACAGTTCAGTTATTCTTGTCGTCTTCCTTCTCCTCTCCCCCCAAACCAGTCTTTCCATGAGCAAACATAATTTGTGGACCATGTAACATAAATCATGATGGCAGCCTAGTACCAGTGGTACTTCACTGGCTGGTGTGCAGAGAGTTGCCTGCCTGGACAGGATTCTGGCACCGGCAGCCCTATCTTGGGCTGTTCCAGGCTTGCCTCCAGCATCAGGTAGCTTTGAGATGTTACTGGATCAAGGGAATGTGCCAGCCCTGAACCTTCCATTGCTCTTAGCAATTTTGCTGGGAACCAGTTCTGTTTATCATCATTTTGTGGAAATGAGACAAGCTGCCTTGGGCCTGCCAGCTCGGTGCTGACTCCTCCAAGGCACATCAGTAGCTGGAGAGTGCCTATAGGCTCCACCTTCCTGAGTTCTACTATTGCTTTTACTATTGCTTTACTATTGTTACTTCAGAGCTAAAGGATGGTAGAAGTATGCAACAGAGGACCTTTTTGCAAGAGCCTCTGAAATATTTCAAACTTTTACTTTGGATAGAACAAAATATGTATTCAGATAAAAAGATAGAAGCCCTGTCTTAGAAGTGTCCTCTCTGATTTCACACCACTCACACATTGCAGTCAGACCCCCCTCTAGGCAGGCCATTGGAGTGAACGGACTGTTAGGTACCCTGTGTAATTATTTCACACTGAGGTTTAAGAACAGCAGAGAAACAACCTGAACATTTGCTGAATCTATACAGACTGTAATCTCCTTATAAATTCTTATAGCTAGCACTGTCCTGCTGGTCTTCCTTACATGCACTTTTAATTATTTAATGACCAGAACTCACACACTGCTCTTCCCTTTCACAAAATAGTGTAATGTGAATTTTTTGCCTGTTTCAGAGCCTCGTCACTTTCAATTGGTTTTACCCTATTACTGGGGCAATTTAATAAGGTAGAGGTGGGCTGTGATCTCCTTCATTACTTGTCACAGGACTCAGGGTTTGCAATCTTTTCCCATCAAGCAGCACCAGCAAATGTTTGGGAGCCGTGCATTTAAGTGAGACCTTTAATTGCTCCACAGGGCTGCAGAACACAACAATCTTGGCAGGGCAGACACATGTACATCCTTGTGAATAAATACGGTTGTGATAAATACGTACACAGGTGCTACTGTAATGTCTGGAGAGGGGATATATCCTGCTTTAACAACCCGCTGTGATACAGTTCTGAGAAAGGTAAAACCCGTCCCTGGTCTGGTAGGTTGGTTTTGTTTCTGGCTTCACTGTGAAGCTCTGCTGATGTTCCCACTGGAAATGCCAGTGAGGAAAACCACTGAGTGCAAAAAGCCATAATGTAATGAAGACACAGGAGTGTAAAGTCTAGAGAACTGTGTTAATAAAGAAAGAAATACAGCATTCATGGATTGGAGCTGTAGAGCGAGAGATACGTACATTACTGTGTTTAATGAACTTCAGCATTAAGGTCTCACAAAAAAGTGTAATATTCTGCATATGATGTATTATTTTAGAAACTATATATTGCATTATCTAAAAGTGTATGATGTTCTACATCTTTTCTTTCATAAGGGTAGGTGCATTAGTTTCCATAAGCACTGTGCAGATATCTGAGGGAAAGGAAAATTGTAACCAATGCCTCCTACAAACTGTAAAATTACATAAAATAGCTTTTCAGTCCAGCAGTGTCATGGCTATGATATCCAATCTTGTGTGCTCTGAAAGGATTAGAAGCAACAAAAGCCTTACTCCATTTTGAAGAGAGATTCTGAGCTGTTGTAGGGAATTTTTATCTCAGTTATGAAATCTATAGGTAACTGTGTGGGATGAATGCCTTATATTGGCCCTTGGATTCCTGTCTTTTGAAACAAGTTTATCTTTTTCTGTTGTGTATTTGGTGGGGGTGTTTTTGTTTACTTTGCCTTTTAAAAAGAAAAACAAGAGTTCAGATGGTGTGCTTTGGTTTGGAGTGTTTTACACCAACCCTGTAGAATTTTTGAGCAAAGTGCAGATGAAGTAGTTAAGAGTGAGCAGGCTGTAGTTTTCCTGATGAGTGAAATTTTAAATTTACTTATTTTTTAGGAAGAGTGAGGGGAAAACCAAAACGAGATCTCCCTCCTATTACAGCTTTTGTGAGGTGAAGATGTAAAAATTAAAGTTCATATTCCTTCTATACTTGACCTTTGTGCCATACGTGGGAAAGAGATTTGAAAGAAAATAGCATAAGCCAAATTGGCAAATCGTGTAAATGCAATGCCAAATCAGCTGAGAAGTCTTGTTCTGTAATTTAGGTGAGATTATTTTTGCCTTCAGGACTGATCTCTCTTAGTAGTATCACAGAGCGGTTGGATAAGTAGCTATGTTGTGTATTTTTTTGGCCATAGGGGAAATGCTTCTACGGATTATTTCTGGTAACATTGGTCCTGCCCAGTAATTTCAATAATGTTTAGCTTGCACGAGCAAGAAAATACATAGCTTGATTAGGCAGGGAAGGATGAACTAAGTAGTGAAATACTTACTTTGTGATGTTTTAGCAGTCAAGAATGTCAGATTATTCTATTATTAAAGTTGATGCTAATTAATCAAGGTCGTAAACAAGCACCTAACTCAGGCTTAACTGCAACACAGGAATAATTCTAAGAATTTTGCAAAATTATTCACAATATCAAAGTTTGTGACAGAAAACTTTTGTTGTCACGTGTTGTGACTGAAACAAATCTTCAGCCTTGTGGACTTGTATATCAAGGATGTGAATGATAAGGAATGAAATCAGTGTAAAATTAATGTACTCAAATTATAGTGAATTAAAAATTTTTTGTTAATTACTCATTTGGAAAAGAGGAGGAATAAAATATGTGAACTAAGATCACTATGATCAGAATAACGACTGAAAGCACTTCAATGCCCATGTTACCTTCCTTCCTTTAGCAGTTTGCCCAGGTGTTCAGAATATTTTTTACGTCATCAGTAGTAAATATTTCAAAAGATGCCTTCAATATTAAAGTGTGTAGCAAATTCATTTATATATTGTGTTTTAGTCCTGATGATGGATTCAGTATGTCATCACTATAAGGATTACTTTTTTTTCAATTGTGCTGTGATCTTCTTTAATTTGGTGTTGAAATTCGTAGATGTTCTAACCAGGAGGATATGGGATATCACAGGGAGAGTGGAAAGCTTTTATTAGATTTGGATTTTGTCTGTTAGAATAGACTATATTATATTTGGGTACAATTACACAGGCAAAGGAAGGTGTCACCTTCTTTCCTTTTTTGGAGTGAAAGAAAGCTTTCTAGCAGGGCAGTAGCAATATTTGAGCTCTTGGATCCTTGTTTTTAAAATTATTTTTTTGATTCAGTCTGTTCCTTTTTCTAACCTGGTAGTCATACTGTAAGTAATAAAAGGCTCAAGCATTGAGGATAGGAGATTGCAAAAAGCAGATGTTTAGTATGGTGTTTCCATATTGTGACATGAAGTTGTGCATTTAATTGCACTATTCACAGCTCATGCTGTGCAAGCCAGAGAAGCCACCCAGTCGGAGCACAGAAAGCTGTACTGTGTAACTTCTGTAAGTAATTGTCTTGATGAGGACTGTATTTGCAGCAAACCTTTTATGAGCTGACTGCACATCAAGAATAATCCTCCAGATAATGAGCACATTTGAGAATCTTGTTAACTGTTCATGGGCAATTTTCAGGCAGATGCCAAGTGAGTTCAGCAAACGTTACTCATCAAAGGCAACATTTTGCCAATATTTTGGAATGCTGCTGACTCTGCTGAGAAGCTGTTGATCTTTCAAGAAAGCCTGTCCTATGTAAGTGCAGTACATTAATGTATCTATATCACAGTGGATGCCCGTGGTAGAAGCTACAGCTCTTGAAGGCTGCCTGGTTGTCACAGTTGTAATCCTTGCTGTGTCACTACTGCTGAGGGAGGTGCTGAGTGCAGGCAGTCAGGATGCTGAGTCCTGGGGATGACCCTGGGTGAGAAGGCAAGGGCAATCACAGCTGCTCATCCTGACACCCAGGAGCCTGCTAGGCAGTGCGCTAACTGAGTCAAATTAACACTGTGCATCTCTGCCAAAATGTACCTTCTCCTTTCTCTGGAAAAAAGAGGGAATGCAGCTGCTAAATTATTTAGTAAATGTAGCAAACTCTTCTCATTTTCCCTGAAGAGACATTTTTGTAAGTTTTCTATGATCACGGCTTTCATCTGTATATGGACCAAGATGCTGAAGTGTCTTCACCATTTATGAAGTCCTTAAACTACCTAAGGAAAAGTCTGTGATTATTACAAAATCTTGTTGAGAAGATAATTATACTGAACATTAAGAACACATCTACATGGAAATCTGAGGATCTCTTATGTTTCTAGGCTGTATGTTTTCATAGTAATTTCTGGAGGAAATTTTGGACAGATGGCACAGGTGATTTAGCAGGAGATTGCAACCTCCTTTCTGGGAACTTCATTTAAGGTTTCTTAAATATTCTAAATGCCTTTTCTGCCTGGGTGTAATGGATCTGAAACCAAATCGGTGCTGCAAAGAAAGACCTTCTCTATGACATTGTGGAAAGGGGCTGTAACAGATGCAGACGCCACAGTCTTGGGCTGAAGGGAGGAAAGTACAAGCATTCATTTCAGGTCCACGTTTTTTAGAAAAATAAATTCTTCTATTTAGAGGGTTCGTAGCTGTCATATGTTACGAGTCTGGCTTCCCTTCTCTCAAAACAATGAGGACAAATATTTTCTGAATCATTCCTTGTTCCCAGATATATTGATGATAGGCTTTACCATAGGCAGCACCTGAATGTGAAAGCAAGTATTTGCACAAGTGGAAATTTCATACTAACAGTTCTCTTTCCATGAATGCTGATTTGCAAATAGTTTTTATTGTTGTTCATCATTAAATTGAAGAATTGATCTCTGGAAATAAAAGTTGTATTTATAAATTATTTTGCAATATTGACTATCTGCTCTTAATGTGAACAAAAGGGAAGAATGTACTGTCCATTAGGGAACCTTACCAAAAGCTTCTATAGGGAAAATGAAAGTTATTGCATTTTCAGCAAATGTGCCCTACTAATCTTTAAAGAGCTACTATAGTCTTTTAAGAGTTAAATGTTGCCTACATGAAAGTAAATCGGCCTGAGCAACTTTTCAGTATTTTCCACTTGAGATTTTTTCAATGAATCTATCTCTATAAAAACAGGATTTTCTCTTCATTTTGAAGAAGTGCTGAGACAGCCTACATAAAACAACCAAACAGCAGTTTCATTGCTTGTTTTCTTGTGTTTAAGAAGAATCATGCAACTATTTTTTTCTCAGCAAAATAATTTGCAAGTTAAAAAGTAAACAGAGTCCACCATGACTAAGCTATGAAGTACAATTTTCAACTGCAGACAATGAAACTGTTGGAAAAATATTTAGCAATATTTTGATTAATAAAACCACCAGATTTACCATGGCTGTGGGGAATGGGATACATTACTTGTTAGGAAATATGAGCTTGGCATTGAGGACCATTCCTTGGCTAACATTGTATGGAGGTGGGATCTCAGTGTTGGTTTGAGCAGCTTTTCTCTCTGGCTTGGTTTGTGCATCAGGAGCATTATAGATATAACTTCCCCCTTTAAGTTTTGCAGCTCAGGAAGTGTTTTCTATGCTGAATTTTTTCCCCTGCTTTCTCTGAGCTAACCAGGAAAGAAAAAAAAAAAAAGGTATGATTTTGTAAAATCTGATATTCACTTGACATTGAAATGGGGTTTCATCCCTTTTGGCACATCTCAATACTGTATTTTCAGTAGCCTTCTGACTGTTTTGGTCATATTTTAAAACCAAGTTTCTCTGTCACAAACATACAACGATTATGACTACTTAGTCACCGGTAGTATCACACAGCTGATTCCACGTGGAAGGAGATGAAAGGACAGACCAGACAGACCCGAGGACTGTCTGTACAATGGATTTCTAAAGTTTTAGCAAATCAACTGTTCTCGGTCCGATACTGATCTAGAATGGTTATAACCTAGAACTTGAGACATGCCAGTCGGGTGTTCTCTCCTGCTGTTATGCTGATTGCAAGTGATTTACCTGGAGCCAGTGCATGGAAGTTTTGCTGCTGTCTTTAGTAGAAGGCATTTTAAGCATATATCGTTTGCACTAACTAAAAGGGAGAGAAAAGAAATTAAAAACAGAAAATGAAAGAGCAGAATATTTTAAAGCAGAAATCTTATTATTTTCTTTTGTTTTAAATCACCCATGAGATGTCAAGGGCCAGATCTGTGCATTTTTCCCCATGAATGCTTTTCAGAAACGAATTTAAAAAACACTTTGTGGCTTCATGTTGTGATAGGTGATTTGTGATTGAATCAATCATGTCTTGTTACATCAGTAATGTGTAAATTGCATCTCAGTATGGTTATAAACTGATGCAAATAGCATATTTCACTTTGGGTTACCATAGCCACGACTGTTATTTTTTTTAGCTATTGTGTTGTGTTCTAATGCAAAATCTCACAGCAAGGTTCCTTTGCTCATGTTACCACCAAATTGTTTACATCTATTGATGTTTAGGACAAGAAAAAAAAGAAGAGAATCTTTCAGTTTGAAAAAAAAAAATCAAGGGGGAAAACAGAACTGCTTTAATATAGCATCTTTATTACTCATGAAACAATAGTTCATAATTTAACAGAGTCCATGTCTAAAGTTACCTTTAAGTAACAGCATTTGAAATCACGCGTAGTGCTGTTTTTGCCTTAACCTTCTTAAATGTCACTATTATGTTTCCTTTGCATTCACAGTGATGCCTGTGAAACTGTGGTCTGGGTTATGACACCAAAAATAGATGACAGTGGCCTTGATTATATAAATGCCTACCTTGGGGGCACTGCTATCCTCAATTAATCTTTGTCAAAAAAGGAGGAGTAACAATCCCGTGAAGACCAGAACACCTGAAATCACAGTGTCTGTGATGATGATAACTTATCAAACTGGATAATGAACCTACTTGCCATAATTCACATGCTCTTTGGGGGCATTGAAGGAAAAATACAAACAATTACAGCTTTTGGATTTATTGGGAAAAGTCCTAAAATAGTTTTGAGCCTGCCCATTAAAGTATCAGTCATGATGCTTGAGGAACTTGGCTTTTAACTTCATCAAAACTGGGGATGTTTCAGGCAGGAAACAGCTATATATAAATACATTGTTATAACCTCTTATTGATGGTCAGTAACTGGAAGGATTCTTACAATATCTCAGGCATATCTGTACAATACCTATATTTATTGTAATTGTTACGTATCTTTGCAAGTGATTGTTGGAGAGGTACTTCTTTTTAAGGCTGAAAAGAGCTAGAATTCATGTCATTTTCCCATTTCTTCCACAGCAATGAGGCTAGGAAATTTTGTAATTAGTGAATTTAGTTGATCATATAATAGCATAGATTCAACTTTTCTGTTTAAGGAAAAGGTTAGGCATTATCAGATGTCCAAGGAAATTGTTGGATGCTGTGACACTGTCTACGTGGTCTTTTTTATTTCTTTTTCCAGGAAATACTCTTCATGTTGAGGAGGTCCCAGAGCCTTGACCTGTCCATGCATGAAAAGATTGCAGTACATTTTTTTTCATGTTTGCATTGCAGTAATTAATGTGAAGCTATGTTGTGAAGCATTTGTCTCCATGAGCTGTTTATAAGTCAAGCTTCAGGTTTCTAATTCCCATTGTGAAGTTGTGATAAATTTGTGATAAATTTAACACAGGCTGTTGCTTTTAAAATTGCATGTCTCTCGCGGAACTTTAACTTTAAAAAACCCAACAACCAAACAAATGACTTTTATCTTCAACTTGAAAGAAACAGCACATACTTCAGCCAGATGATTTTTTTTCTCAGATATGTGAAAAGCATTTCCTAGACATCCCTTTTTTTTTTTTTTTTTTTAGGCAGTATTTTAGTCATGATCGAGGTCCCCCAGTTTATATGGGCTTTCCTGGTCAGGGTTTTCTGAAAGCATTGCCTGAAGTCTGGCAGAGCTGAGCAGTTTCAGTTGTGGCAGGCAGGCGGGGCTGCCTGCAGCTGCCTCTGCCCCCTCCCCTCCAGCTGTCGCTGTTCCGGGGACTCCATCCCACGCTGCTCCAGCTGCCACACCGAGCACCTGCAGCTCTGCCCGGGCTTCCCAAGCGAGTTATCTTTCAGAGAAGGGATAGGCCTGTTGGGAAAGTGGGACTTGCTTTTTGACTGAAAAGAAGTGGCATTATTGCCTCAGATGTTCACCTTAAATACCTGGAGTGGTGCTTTTCTGCAGAAGTGGTGGTGTGGCAACCAGCCAGGGTAGGTGCTCACAGGCCCACTGACCTCAGCACAGCCCAGGGCCAGCTCCTCTGGCTCTTAGCTGTGTATAATTGCTTTAGAACGAAGAAACAGGTTTCTTTTCACTTTGTCATAACTAAATGATAGATGAGGTTTTTCTCAAACCTGAATCAAAACCTACTTTTATTGGGGATTGAACAAGAAAAAATTCTGCTGCAGAAGAGAGGGCATTTTTTTTGCAAAGCTGTTAACATTTGAGAGCAAGCTAGCATCAGACTCTTTCAGCTAGCACATACGGAGCATTTCACTGACATGACCCCAGACTATTTGTCAGCATTTCGTTTTCTGGAGCTTGCAGTTGAATAGATGGTTGGGCAGTGTTACACTTAGACTTCCACTGATCACAACAGGCCATATTTCTTATGGCATGATTTTAACATGGACTCATAATAACTGGAGGTTTTTTGATGAATCAAATAAAGGAGTGCATGCTGTAGTTATTTGGTAAATATATATCCTGGTGAATCCACAGGAGTAAAACTGTCCTCATTCTTCTATGATATTTCAAAAGTGCAGCAAATTGTGTCCTCAGCTGAGATACAAGTCTGAAAAATACTGTTTGGGATCATAAATGGGTTGCTGCCTCCTTAGCTAAAGTGAAAACCCATTCTGGGTTATCAGCTATGCCTACCTAGATCACCTTCTTGCTTGAAAAACTGTTCCTTTATTTTTACACTCTATTTCCTTTACAGAAATTGTGAAAACTGTGTATTAATCTCAGTGAAAGAAACTTGGGTGTCTCTGTAGAAAGCAAACAAATTACTTTTATCTTCAACTTGAAAGCTACAAGTTAACAGCTTGTCCATTTGTGCTCAGGTTAGAATTCAACCTGACTCCTATGAGAATTGTGAAAAGCAAAAATTGAGGAAGTTTTCTTGCAAAGTATTATTGATGAACATTTTGTAAGAATTTCTTTGTCAATAACTCTTATTTCCCATCTGGGTAGAATATTGCTTATAATCTTAGATATCTGATAAAGCTGCAGGAAGAATTGCATTTTGGTAAAGAGTAAATCTGAATTTTGGTTTCAATTTAATTTTATCACTTATGTCATTAGAGATGCCCTTCATATGTACTTTAAAAGCTTTCACTAGGGAGCATAAATTTCAAATCCCAGATATCTCTGTCAGTAGTCAGGAATACTGACTGAGTTCTTACATCTTTTGTCTGTGAGCATTGTTAATTATGGGTATTTGCAGTGACTGGTAACTAGGAAAATAGCTAAACAAACTTCTTCCTAATGTTTGTGCATGTGTTTGTCTGTCTGTCACTAAACGTAACAGGGGCCATTTGTGCGGGCTCATTATGCTGATAGCAGATTCTGCTTTCTCTTTGTCCTATTGTGACTAGGGAATTGTAACCAGAACTCAGAATAATTGGAAACTCTCCAGCTGGCTTCTCCACCTGTAATTGCATTGTCTGTAGTGGGCTGATGTAGGTATAAATGTAGACTCATTTGTCCATTTTGAAGGATTTCTCAAAACAAAGGCAAAGAAGTGTTGTATAAAAGATGACCTCAAGTATATTCAGAGTTGAAAAACAGGGAGAACAGTCTTGGTCCTCTGGATTGACTCTTACTGAAACTGCTGTGGCACAGGTAAAGTGTGTGATTACAGGACTGCTCCAGAGAGGATTATGAAGCAACTTGTACACAGTGTTGCTCAGTGTCTTCTGTTCCAACTCCTGGCCCTGCACAGGGGGCCACGAGAGTCACACCTTGTGTCTGACAGCATTGTCCAAATGTTTCTTCAACTCGGTCAGGCTTGATGCTGTGAACACTTCCCTGGGGAGTCTGTTCCAGTGCTCAACCATCCTCTGGGTAAAACCCTTTTGATATCTAAACCTCCCCTGACTCGGCTTCATGCCATTCCCTTGAGTCCTGTCACTGGTCCCGAGAGTGAAGAGACTGATGTTTGCCCCTCCAGTTCCCCTTGTGAGGGTGTTGAAGACCACAGTAGGGTTTTTCTGCTTTGGTGTCTTGTGCCTTGATTCTGAAGCAGCTCAACAGACAAAATTCTCTTTTTATCACCCACTTTTCTTTGTGATGTGTTGGCTCCAGCTTGGATAGGAATGTAGTGCACTACTGATAGAAATCAACTTTGTGAAGCAATAAACAGTAAATCTGTTTTGTCACTATGCCCAAGGGAATCATGTCAAACTGTAGTTATCCATGTGTTTGAGGCCAAGCCTGAAGGAAAAAGAGGGTACATGAATATACAGTGTAAAAATATAGATTGTTTCTCTTCACTCTCCATCTGTGGACCTTCAAGAGCTCTATAAACACAAGCTCACTGAGCAGCTGTATACCCCAAGGAGGCAGATAATACCATAATAAAATATGCCAAGCAATTTAAGGGTCCAAATCTTGATACATACCTCAGGGTTTTAAGAATTAAATAGAGTAGTTTTAACAGAGAGACATTCTTCTGGGAGACTTTTTCTTATAGAAGCAGCATAAGATCAAATTCCCCTTTTGATCATTTTCCAGACTTCGGGGGTACTTAGTCTTTGAGCAGAATCAGAAGAGATTGCTATATAAATAATGTGAACCTAGACCTCTGGAGGAAGGTGTTTGGTTCATAAGGTGGCTGGAAACAACGGGGATTCTCCTGAGCTTGTTTTAACTCTGTGTAGGGCTCCCTCAACATCCTAAACCCTTTTCTCTCTTTTAGCAGTCTTCTTCCAGCATTATTTTAATCTGAAAAGTCTCTCGAACAAAAGAGATTTTAAAGCAGGCTGCAGTCTTTGGTTCCATTTATTTTCTGGCTACTCTGATATCAGAGGCAGCATGAAGCAAAAGTGAAAAGAAAAAGCAGTAAAGCAGCTGTGGGGCCAACCGTTGTGGGGTCACACAGGCCATGGAAGGAACCCTGCTTTGCTGTGGGACTGAATGCTTGACGTGAGACTCTGTTCCATGACACAGTCAAGGTCTGTCTCCTCTGGCACTCTGTCCACCAAGGATGAAGGTGTGCTCAGATTCATTCTCCTCATGTGGAAAAAGGCAGGAAACATGAAAATTGATGCAGACATCAGTAATGCTTCATTCTGCTGCTTGGGAGAAAAGGATTGACTTCCTGGTGTTCTCAGGAAAGTGGGGCAAGAGCTGCTAGAGAGGCAGGTGGTGTCTGGCTAAACCCTCCTGGGTACACAGAGGAAGACAGGCAATCCTGCCTGGATTGCAGAGTGCCTCCCCATAGGGAATGGTTCAAGGTGAGAGGAAGTATAAATGATCTAAGTGCACAAAATTTCAATTTATTCTTTAAAAAACCTTTCTTGCTAGATGTAATGAAGAGTAATGGCACAAAACAAAGGTATGTAAATAATTTCTTGTTTGTCTCTTGTCTGTGTGGTAACAACATAACCAAAAGCTACCCCAGTACTTTTAATGAGAACTTCACTGCTTTATTCTTTCTCACTCTTCCTTTGAAAAAAATAATTTCCCTGTCTGTATAGCTCAGTGTGTGTGTACTTTGCAAAGATGCTGCCATCTGCCATTTACTTTCCTTTCTGAGCTGTAATCTTAGACATATATTTCAGGGAAAAGGAAGTCAAGTGGTTGAGTGTATTTTCCATTTGTGTGAACAACAGTGCAAGTAATTCTAGAGCCAGGCTGTAAGGCTGCCTGAAGTGCCAACTGCAAATCACCTTTTCAGCGAGGCATTTATTCATTCTGTGAAAAATATGCTGGTTAAAAACCTCCATTTCAATTCCTCCTCCCATGCACTGGCTGGATCAATTAAACAAGTTTTTGAGATTAAAACAAATAGTTTTTTACTTTTTCTAACCCTTATTCCAGATTATTTTCCCTTCCCTCTCAGCCCCTTGCTACACATGCCTCTTGCAGCATTCAGGGGAGCAGTGAAGCTGCTGGGCACATGGCAGGGCCAAGGCTGCCTGTCCTTGGGTCACCCCAGGCCCCCAAGAGGCAGCCCCTCACCTCCAGCCAGGACATGGCCCTCCCAGGAGTCAGGAGCCCCTCAGTGGGCAAGGGGGATTAATGGTCCCCTCATTTACAGGGAGAGGGAGGGTAGGAGAAAGGGGCTCATCTTGCTCCTTCTCAACTGCTTGTGCTTTGTCTTTGGAGATGAATGCTCCAGGAGCTGAGAAAAATACTATATGAGATCAAGATGGAAAATACCTCTTTGCACCTGGGAAATTAGAGCCAGTGTGTCTGTAAGCCGGCACTGCCACAAAAATATCTGTGCATTCATTAATACTTGATGATGATTTTCAGTCTGATCAGTTCCCTGGTCAGATGTGCCTCATGGTCACACAAAAGCCTGCATCAGCACAGCCAAGGGGCATCATCAGCTTAAAACAAGAAGATGAGGCAAAATGGGGCAGACCTGTTTTCATGACCCCACTACTGCCTTAAATGAGTACTGGAGAGCTGAGGGCTCCCCTTGTTCCCTTGGGAACTGTAGCAGTAGCACCAGTATTTCCATATACGAGAGTAAGACCAAGCACACAGCTCCTTCCTCCTCTTGCATCGACTGCCAACAAGTAAAAAAACAAAAAGCTTTTGCTTGCCTATTAAATATTTAGGTTTAAATTTCAGCAATTACTGGAAAGTTTTGGAAAAACTTCAAGGACTTGTCGAGAATTAAGAAAATTACTCTCCCTTTCAAAGTGTTTTTTGTTTTCACGATACCAAATGGTCCCTTGCATCCTTAACTCTCCTGAGATCACTCTGAACTTAAACTGGAAACCTGATTGGACTTTAACAGGAAATCTGATCATGCATCTAGCAGCTTTAAGGGGGCATTAATAGTATAGCATTTGAGAATGTGCTGCTATTTTGAAGATTGATGTGATTTTCTGATTTTAACAGAAAATGAAAACATAGTGAGAGGCTGTCACAAGCCTCTGAAACAGCCAGATTCTTCTTAGAAGCCAAAGACAGCTTGGCTCAGGTAGGCTATTTGCCCACATGTGCCTTTGCCAACACAGAGCATGTGCCAAGGCGTTTTTGCTGTTGTTTTTTTCCTCCAGATGGTGTAATGAGGGATAGACTCCTGGCTGCTTGCCAAGGGTTGTACAATACTGTGGCAAAATGCAATTGCAAGCTGCAGTTTTGAAGGTAGCATATCAATCTCTTCCTCATCAGCTTCATATACTTCTTGCACGTAGGGTCAAACCTTTGTCATTGGGCCAAGCCTATTAACAAGTTTTGTCCAAATGTTTTGAGAGTGACAAAATTGGGTATGTTCTCTTTCCAAATGTTGATTAAAGTATCTACTGCTAGGAAGGTAAGAGCCAATATGCAGCTAATGCTTTTTGAAAATCTGTACCTCAAACCTAAATTGCTAAATCCCTCAGGTCAGCTAAAAATAATAATGCTTTGGATTTGCTTGTGATTTTTCTCTATATAATCTAAAGTAAAAACAAGAAGTTATTTGGTGTCACAAATTATTTACTTTTATGGTTGTGGTTTGAAACAGATTGAGTTTTTGACGTTTTAAGAAATTTCTTGCACTTAAATGAAGTTATAATAATAAATAGAGCTAAAGATGAGGATTTTTTAACTAAAGGGTAGTTTTTTGCCAGATTGATACATACATCTTACTCCTGTTTACATACATTTTTAAAATAGACCTGATATTGATTGCACCTTCACTGGGTAACACAATGGCAGAATGATCCACCCTCTGGCTGTCAGATGTTTGAGGGGGATTAAACACATCTAGGAACAAAGTTACCCCCAAGAGTAGTGCATACACACATTTAGATACTGTACTTGAGAAAACCTCCCATCTCGATAGGGTTAGTGACCAAAACAGTTGAGGAAGTCAATCCTCCCCGTCATCTTTCAGGTGTAACTTTATTTTACATAAACCATTCTTATTCTAGGTGTTCACTTGACCTTGCAGCAATCCAAGATACCCAAAGTGATGCTGGCTTAAAATAAGTGCACTGACATTTGTGATAATAAAAGCAATTTTAATATGGCAATATGCTGCCTTTTTTATAAACTACTACAAGTAGTCTCCCTCTTGTAGCAGAAGAGGGCAGGGTTGGTGTTGAATAACATTTTTTAATGTTATTAATGACTTCAGAGTGACAGTGTATATGAAAAACACACGTAAGAAGATTGCTTTGTTATAAGTTATAAAACGTAGGAAAAAGTTCTCCAAAAACCAAGATCAGTTTTTAAAAGCGACTTGACAAGCTAAGTATGAGTAGGCTTGCTCACCAATTTAGGCTGTTTGGAAGGAGCATGGATGAGATTTTTAGTGTTTTAGTGTTATGACAACAGACAAAATCTACAATCACTCTTTATGTGCCCAGTACACTGTATTCAGACCACCAAAAATATTTTCTTCCTCAAGCAATAACTGATTATTATCCTGGCTGGCAGGAAATAACCTGTAAATTATATCTATATCTAGCACATATGGAAGAAAAGCCATCAGATCATCAGATAGTATCATACATGAAAAATTGGTTGCCTTGGTCTAGTAACAAAAAGTTTAGGCATAACATCTTTTAATTTGAGAAATGTTGAAACCAGCAGTGGCAAGACTAACATTGCTAGTTTCCAAAAGTAGATATATTAGATTGAGAGGTAGGTCATTTGTCAGCCATTCCTGTAGATAAAATAAAATGGAAGACAAAAACATTTGCTCAGTATCACAAAGCCAGAGACTGCAGCACAGTATTCTGTGTCAGTATATAAGATTACGTATTCTAAGGCATCTACCTCTTTTTCTGTGTATCTCTAGAGAAACTGAAGAAGGTTTCAAATTTCATTATGCTCCACCATCTCAAGTTCTGGAGGGAGAGAGAGAGATTGCAGGGAGTTGTCTTTATACAACTGACATCTGTATCCTTGAATACCATTCATAATTTAGGCTCCTATCAAATAACAGTGCCCCTAGGCATGTGCTGTTTAAAAACTGCCCTTCAGAGGGGCTGAGCAATCTTCTGCAGGATGGATTAAGCATTTTACAATGCTCATAAGAAACCAATCTGAAAAATAGGTACCAAACCAATTAAATCACCTCTGTTGGTGGGTCTCCTTTAAGTCTAAAAACCTGCTGTGTGAAGTTCCTTTT
Source organism: Picathartes gymnocephalus (assembly GCA_013390045.1). Classification (NCBI taxonomy): domain Eukaryota; kingdom Metazoa; phylum Chordata; class Aves; order Passeriformes; family Picathartidae; genus Picathartes; species Picathartes gymnocephalus. The sequence goes on from WEKY01012030.1 coordinate 51,880, forward strand.
GCAGTATTTTTTAGAAATTGTTTAGCTATAATTTTAAGTGATAGATGCAGCAAAGAAATGTAGTGGACCATTTCAATTCTGCCTTTCTTCTTTATTTGACAGTTGATCTTGAGTGCCCACAGAGCCCATTAAACTCATTTTGCTATAGTTTTACTATTGACATTCGAGATTAAATGCCGGGGTGTGAAAGTATTTTTTTTTTAAGGACTATGATTTTTTGTTTCAATACAGCATTGTCAGGACCACAGGACTGTGGGAACCTGCTGTGGTGTGTTATTTCAATCATTTCTTCTTGCCTAGGGAAAATATTTCTGATTAGCGTGGTTACTGTCCCTTTGTTACAAGGTTTATACAAAATTCAGCAGTGTTACTGTAGTTGAACTTAATGGGAGCTGTGAATGCTTGGCCCTGGCTTTTTCCTGTTTTCACTGCTCACTTATCTCCTCCTGTCTGACAAGCTACGAACCAGGATAACTCCTTTACCAAAGCAGTGGTGAATCTTGGTGCTACAACACTAGAGTAAAAGATTTTTCAGTCCTAAAACAATGCTTTACACATAGTGTTCTCACCCACCCAGTTGTCACTCAGTCTGAAAGAGATGGAGGCTGGAGACCTGGGGTGCTTTGGAGGCTGGTCCAAGAGTGCCCACCTGGATTGCCCTCCCTACAGCAGGCAGTGGGGTGGGTTAAAAAGGAGGTCCAGAGCCAGTGCCTCACGGTTTTACCTCTCATGTTGGTTCTGGGGCAGCATCCCAGCACGTCTGTGTTAAGGCCTGGGAATATAGTATATATCTTTCTACAAAATACCCTGGAGAGTCCATGGAAATGGGCTTCTGCAATTGTAGGATAGACCTGTGTAAGTTAAACACATTTTTCAGTGTTTTTCCATGATCCAAAATTTTCAGGGGTGACGTGTGGTAGAAGAGGTCTCATAAGGTGTTTATATAATTGTGATTGTATGCAGCCTAATAATATACTTTCTGCTCTCCTGCTTGATGGAAGCTTTTCCTTGATATCCACTGGATATTAAGCGATTTAATGACTTGATGAGTAAGAACAAGGTGATTGCAGAAGTAGTCTCAGCCAGCTAAAAGTGACACGTATCTCTTTTTGCTGCTCTTTCTGTTTAAGTGGTGCATTTAATTATAGGCATAGCATTTGGGAAGAGTCCTTTGGTTTGCAGCAGATACCTGACAATGTCATCCAGAGTTTTCTGTTACAGCAAAGACTTTGCCTGAGGGTTTGCCTGAACAGTGTTATATTTTGTATCCCACCCAGTGCCTAACAAAAGACCTCCAGGGAGCAAACCCAGCCCAGGTTCAGCATCTGTTGCTGAAGTCACCTAGGACTCACAACTTACATGCAGCTTGGACTGCAGTGCTTTCTTGGTGCCTTAAGAGAGGGGTTTTGGCCAAGACTGTGGCTGTCTTTCCTCTTACTTTCGTGACATTACTGCAGTCTGCCTGGGCCTCCCAGTGTAAATAGCATTTACACAAACCTTGTTGTTGGCTGTAACTTGAGGAGAGATTCTTCATTTCTGCTGCTCATGCATTCTCTGTGCTCCAAGATTATGGGCACGTACAGATACAGCTTCCAGTTACAGTTTTGACTTCTAAATTTATAAATGAGTGTCAAACTTCTTCTGCTACTGCTGTTGCTGTCATCTCTCATCTCTAGTGGGATGGGTCTTGTTACATTTGCAAGGTTTTTGTTGCTTTGCTTCCTTCTTGAAGGACACCCAAGATAGTATTAAATACTTTTGAAATAGCTCCCCAATGTGTTTCTAGTATGTTTTTAGGCCTCTGGTTTGGATGGCTTTTTTTTTTTTTTTTT
>WEKY01012030.1:53760-82258 GCA_013390045.1 Picathartes gymnocephalus
TTTTTTTTTTTTTTTTTTTTTAGGTATTTTGAATAGAGCCTAGATTTGTTTGATACAGTTGGAAGAAACGGGGTTCTTTATGGTGAACCCTGTCTTCCCCATGGCAGCCTAGTTAACTACTGATCAGCAGCTACAGCTATAGACTCCAAACATGAGAAATCCAGAATGTATTCTGAGGAAAGGCTAATTTACCAAGGATCATTTTGAAGTCCTGCTGATGCCTGGTTTTCTGTCTCTGGCATCAATAATTGGCCTGGGCAATGTATGGCTGTTTGTATCTCACATGCACTACTTTATTTCTCTGGTAAAGGTTTAACTGATTAATTGTCCAATGCCAACAGACTAGATTTAGCAGTGGCAGCTCTTGGATTTTGATAAGATGCAACACAATGACTTTATAAATGTAGCATCTGGCTTTTCCTATTTTAGCATGTGATAACATTTAAAGAGCTGGTCAGGCTTCTGGAATTTTAAATACCAGATGGGAATTTTATATTCCCTGTATACTTTATTATGTCTAGTAAATACTGAAAGAGGTGGTGGTTGTCTCAAAAAGAGGACTTGTGCTGTTCAACTCCCAAATGACTGGGCATTTATTTCTATTGCTACTTTTAGAATTCTCATTATCACCTTTGTCCTTTCACCAGCCTAAGCCTTGTTCATGTCCAGCATGTCTACTTATTGCTTCTAGAACACCTTATTTAGGGGCAAGATGCTGCCTTCTTTTGTTGTCACAGGAGCTAAACTTAAGAGAAAATGGCAGATAGGAACTGGGCTGTGCTCAGATCAAGTTTGTAATGCTCTCAAGCATTTTAATATAAACATAATTATTTTCAAATTAAATAAAACCTTTAGAGCCTTTACTCTGTATTAGAAAAACAACAAGATAAAAAGCAAGCAAACTACAAGGCAAACAAAAATTTTTAAATGCCAGTGAATTCTGATGTTCTCACATACAAGTCAACCGTTTTGTGTTCTTTGTTATTCTTTACAAGCAGCACAGAAATAAACTTTATGTAGTCAAGATAAAGTGAGTCTCAGATTCTCCTGAGAGAATCTAAGCTGCAGCCGGCACTGCATCTGCAGCTCTGGTGTGTCAACTGCTAGATCTAGTCTGCAGTGGAAAGAAAAACAATCTGTTTCTGATGAAATGGCTCTTTATGATGGGTGGTGTCAGTAGTGGAGATGCTGATACATATGTAAAAATAAACATATACAATCCAATATAACAGCTCATTAGATAGTTGCAATAGTTGTTGATCAGTGCAACTGTAATATTTTCTTTAATATTTTAGCTAAAGAACTACATCTTCCTTAATGAGGATATTGCTTAGAGAGAAAATTAAAGATCAGAATTTTGCTATAAATGGATCCCCCAATATTACATTAATTTAGATTCAAATGTGTTTAGATGTGGAAAATGTCTGTTTAATTTTAAAAAATAATAATTTGAAAGGCTTTTAAATTTTTTTTTATCATAAATAGAAATGTAAGCACCATATAAATGGAGAAAGAGTGCCTTCACTTGAGATTTACAGCTCACTATTGCATGCTCAGAAATAAGACACTCATCTGACCTTCAAACCTTTAAATATTTGCTTTTGCCTTCTGACATATAGGAATTCCTTTCAAAATATGAGATCACAAAACGTGCATAATTAGCACAGACTTCCCTATATAAAGAACAGTAATCTAGAATTGTCAGACTATAATGTCTGTTCCTCATGATAAATCTGCTGCATACACATGAAGTTATTATAGAATTATATGGGCAAGCAATTAAAAATGAAATTTGTGTTATCAGAGATATTCAAATTTTGGTTTTGATGAACAACATGAAAACAGCAATAGCGAAAGAAAAGTTATATATTCCTTAAATTTTACTGACCCTCATCCTTACTTTCAGCTTTTCTGCTAAATATCAAATGATCTGGCATAATAGAGAATGACAGGAAGTGCATCTGACAAAACTCTCTCTTAAGTCTCAGTGAATAAAACATTTGGTGGAAATGGTTCTTGGCACCATCAGGTTAGCATTAGAAGTGTAATGGCTTTAAAGCAAGCCTAAACACTCCTTGGCAAATGGCACTTCCAGGTTTTAACATTAAGATTACAGATGCTGCTGAAGATATCAAAAGAAATGTGCCCAGCAGTTGTCTAGTGCAGTTGCTCATGACAATACTGTCTGTCAGAAGATCACCCGCACCGGTGATCTAACACTGATCAAGCTGCCGATTTCTACATTATGAAAAGTAGAAGCCTTGATCATTTAGTCAGTCACATAGCCAAGGTTCTTGCCTTTCTCTTTTATACAAGAAGTTCCCCTTTCAGATTTCTCTAGCATAGTTGGAGGGACCAGTTTGTTTGAGTTCTGAATTAACAAATTGTTTCCATTTACTTGAAAAGTAAATCAGAAAAAAACCAGCCTATAAAAGCTATTTTATTTTCCTTATTTGTTTTCAATAATAACTATGCTAAATACTATATAGATTTTGAACGATACAATCCTCGACAGAATTCTCAAAACTACACTGGGTTGGACCTAAATGATCTTTAAGGTGCGTTCTAACCCAAAAAACTGTTTCTGTGTTGCAGACTAATATAAGACAGTAAATTCCAGGCAATTATTTGGACTTAGCTGCACGTCTTTCCCACACAGAGATTTTGCCTATGGTTGAAAAACCATAAACATGGGATGTGCTGAAGTTGACTTCTGCTATGAACTAGTCAGTGTGTTTGCACAAATGTTTTTTAGCCTTCTCCAGCCCCCCCAAAGCCACATCACCAGGAAAGATGTCCTTCAACCTCTGATGCTATCAGAAGAGCCTGTTCATTATGGGTAACTGTGAATGCAGAATTCTTATCCATGTTTTTACGTAATATGTTCAGTCATCTTGAATTACTGTTAGTATTTTTCCAAATTGAATTGAGGAATACAGGCTTTTTTATTGCTATATCCAGACACTTAAAGTGAAAGACTCCTAATATGGTCTCCTTTGCACTGGGTTATGCTTAGGAAGCATTCAAGGAGGATCAGAGTCACTGGAATGAGAATGAAAGTCTTGTTGTCCCTTATTTTACATTTCTCTTGGAAAAGTTATCTTTCTGGGAATGATTTTTTTCTACACTTTTCAAAAAGGACTATCAACAAAACTTGGAAATTTGAATTTAGATTTCAAAGATTTATAATTAAAAATGTAAAATCAAGTTAATTGGGGAATTCTGTCCAAAATTGTCTTTTGTTTGGTTTGTTGATAACAGAGCTTGGAGATAAAATGAACAGAACATTGCTTAAGTTGATAGATACAGTTTTAGATTTAGAATTCTTTTAAAACATCAGAAGAAAATACCTCATTTTGCTCTTAAATGCTCTGATAGCAGGAAATTATTTAAAAGTAGGGATATTTCTTATTCAGAGACAGTTATGGTCTCATTATCCTTATTAGACACAACTCTCATTGGAATCATCCTGAACTTTGCTTCTGTGCCTAGTATGGGCTTGAATGAGACACTGACGTTTTCAGGAGGCTCATTATTACACTTCTGCTTTGCTCTGTCCTTTATAGTGGCAGACCTATTGTCCAGTTTACTTTTGTTCCAAAAATCTATTTCCTCCCCCCCCCCCAAAAGAAGTTAAAATAGAGAGGGGAGAAAAATCTCTGTATCAAAGGAAATGAATATTTGTGTCTCAGGGAATACTTCCTTTGAAAAGTTCCTTGAACACTTTAATAAAACAAAATCTGAGATATACTCTTGATGGTGTGATGTCAGGGACAGAGAGAAATGCAAAAACTTAGTTTTGAGTAGAAAATGTTTTATAGTGCCTTAAAACATATAACAGCTGTATTAGTCAGTAGCAAAGTGCCCTTTCATCCAGTTTAAAGTTCAGTGGCAAAGCTCTCCATAACACTGATCAGCCTTTAGACAAAGGTAGCACAGTGTAGTAGATGGAAGGATGGAACACGATAAACTATGTACATAGGCTTTTATGCAAGAAATACGCACATTTGCTTTTAGGCAGGATAGATGCAAAAGTATCGCTATAGAACCGTGTCTGTAGCTGATTGGATAATACGTAAATATAATGTTGTTAGAATGCTTATGGGAGTATGGAATGCAGAATGCTTTGAAGAAATGAAGAATGCTGCTTATGGAAAATGCTTAGATTACTACCCTTGCTGCTTCTGCCTCTGCTTAGGATGCTGAGAATTTTAGCAGTGGCATGGACTGTTATTTTTCATGGCTGTTAGACTGATTGCACTAGCAATAAAACCTTTTACAACAAGTGAAGATTCTTTCATCTCTCCGACCTAAATAGCCCATAATCCACCTCGGCAAATGGTGCGCCATGTGAGGATCGAACTCATGACCTTCAGATTATCAGACAGTATTTTGACCCAATCTGTTTCAAGCAAGTCCATTAACAAGAACATAATGTATTTGACTTTTACATTGGTATAAAAGTGTTGGGGACTGCAAGAACCAAGGGCCCCCAGTTTGTGGGGATAGAAACGCCCCCCAACGGGTTCTCTGTCTCCCGGCCTCTCTTCACCCCTCTGTTCTCCCATCCCCGGTCCCGGCTCCCCCTGGCCACTCCCCTCCGTCCCCTTGCTGGCCCGAGCGCCCTGGGTGCCGCCCCAGAGCCCCCTGCCCCCCTGCCCAAAAAGCTCCTGTACTTCCGAGTTTCGTAGCCTTTCCGTTTTGGACCCCTCCGTGGGTAGACACAATAAACCCATGGAATTTCCATACGAAGGCCCTTCTCGTTTCTTGTTGCTGGAGACTAACAACTATATAAAACAGCAAACAAATTAACTAGATGCTGAGTGTATTTAAACTGTAATTTCTCCTTACAGTAGGTCATGTGGTGAAATAATTTTTCCAGAGATCCCTCTCCCTGCCATCTAACAATGTTCTGGTTCTTGCTACTGTTGTGATCAGAAAGTTCTTACAGAAGAGAATGTGAGAATACAACTTCATCTCTAACAACATCATTTCATGTAAGAAGAACCTGGAAAAGAAACCTCGCAGTACTCTTGGATACAAATCATGTGTTCAATAGCTACTTTTTTAATGATACATTGCAGTTTTCTGTGTAGGACACCCTCAATGTTCCAAGGTTAATAATTAATTGGTTATCTGTCAAGCTTATCCCACAGGACTTAATCATCTGCATTTTTCCAGATACTACTTTCTTCTCCAAAGGTGCTTTTTCTTTCAAATTTAATAAATTATTACCATAATTAATTTAAACATGGAGATTTGTTTGCAAGCTGCCCTTAGGCTTAAGTCTGTGGCTTCCTTTTCAGGCCTTGCTGGTGTTGCATACCTAAAATCACGTCTGTTCTTTTGTCTGCTATATAATATAATCTCACAAACAGTGCTACCTCTCTCTACAAACTTAGGCTTACTTAGAAAATACACTAATTAGTTTCCATTATCCTTCTACTTTGTATATTTTCCTCTCTACTTATAGTTTTATGTAATTTGCTTTGCTGGGCTTTGGTTTTATTCATTACACTGTGAGCTTTTAAGTTCGGGGATATAACTTAATAGGATCTGATTTAATAAGATGCTGGCAGGTAGTACAGGACAAAAATAGTTGAAGTAATTGTTCATAAATGCTTTTAATGCAAATATATGTCCAGTCCTTACTGTAGAGCATTTTATTCCAAATTTTCTGTTTTGATCTAAAAGTTCCCTTTGTGTTAGACACTTGCTCATCCAGCCTGTGAAGTTAAGCACTGAAAGTTCTGCTGCTGCCATGGGGCCAAGGGGGATGTCACCAGCTAAAATTCTGAGTGGTTTTAATTGCTTTGAGCTACTAATTCGATGAACTGCCACATAGGACAGGTGTAATAGGATGTTTATTCAATGTTGCCTAGCTTTCAGGTGTCCTTGTCATGTCTAAACAGAGCGCTGACATTCCTGTCATCAAGTTTTGGGTTAGAATCTCAAACTTAAGGTAGTTCAAACCAAACAATTTTGTAAACTTTATGATGATGATTAAAGAGAAAAGAAGTTCTATGGTCTCCAGAACATTAATGACAGACCAGATAACATTTTCCATCCTAGAAATGAGGTTAAGCACTTTGAAAGCCAAAGCGTATCAACAGAAGTGAAATAGAGGTTTTCGGAGCAGGCTATCCAATCACCTCACATAGCAAGCAAATCACTCTGCGCAGTGCTTTTATAATGTGGAATGTTTTAGAGTGCTATTGCAAAGTTCATATCATCCTGAAGCATAAACCACCATAGGCCTGCTATAGAAATGACCCTGTTAGGGGCAGCTGAACAAGTGACAAATCTGCACACAGATTGCCAAATAAAGTAGTACAGATTCTATGAGTAGCTGTGCTATTTAAACCTTTTAGTTTTGTGAAATACACTTCTCTGATGATGCTCATGTTGTTATTCTAAACATAGATTACATCCAATCACTTCAGGATTTTAAAGCTAGTCTGGGAAAACATCAAAAACCATAATTTATCATGCATTTGCAGTCTGCTCTAGTGACTGAATTGACACACATTTCCTCCTACAATTTTTTGGATCACTTTTACAGTTTGGTCATGAATTTGGGAAGAGCAATGCCAAGCCATTCTACACTCTTCCCACAGTTGTGCTGGTGATGTTTGCTATCTTGGCCAAAGAGGGATAGAACAATATTTATTTTCTCAAAATTGGAGACCCACTTTAACAAATTACAACCTGTTTTTGCACCTGAAACTACTCAGAGCCATACTGGTGCAAAATTCAGTGAGCAGTCCACACCAAATATTCTTCCGAGGCCGCTAAGCCACTGGGTACTTGGCTTTTTTAAACCTCCTGATAAAGAAGTAATGACATTTCAGCATACAACATTATTTAAATCCAGGCTTGAGATGTATGGAAGTTTCCATACTTTTAAAATCTTTATCTTCCTCTTCATGGCCAGGTAATTTTGCAGAATGGAGTGAAAGGAGGGTATGGCTATATAGTTACTTGTTTTTACTTTCTAACTTGCCAGTAAAAAAGTGTCATTGCTTTTCAGGATATAAAACTGTACTGTGAAATTGGAGACTTGTGGAAGCTGTGGCGTATGTTTAGTGTTTCTCAGACAGATCTGGACTTCTGTCTCTACTTTGTGGCTTCAGCACAGATGATGGACAGGGAAAGCTTAACGTTTGCCAGCAAAATACTCTTTTGCTTTAACTAGTTGAGGTTGTGTCTGAGAGCTGACTTGTCCTTACTGTGACCTGCTTTATTCCTCTCAATTCTGTCTGAGGAAAATGGATCTAAATTCTGCATATATTATCTAAAGCACTTTGAATGTTTGTTTCACATTATCATTGCAGCCTTACTGGAGCTGTTTTTAATCCTTTGCAAACATGGTTTAATATAAAGCATGGAGAAGAGAGCAAAGTAATCCAATCTCCACGAGGATTTGCATCAGTGATGTAGGATAGGAAAAGGACACATCCCCCACAGCTGTAGATCCCCAATTACAGGACTTGCCTTGTGCACGCTGGAGCAGCAGGAGCTGTCAAGTCTGCAGCTGCTCTCTGCACCACTGCTGTTGGCTCACAGAGCAGAAGCTGTTTGCTTTGAGCCCCTCCTGAAGTTTGATTCCCAAAAGCATCTTCACCCTGCAATGCCTGAGAGACTTGGTGGGTGGAGTGGCTACTTCCTTGCTTCTCCTCACTCTCAGGCTGTGCCCGTGTTGGAAAGCACCAGTAAATAGATGTCTGTGTGGGGAAGGCAGAGGGATGTTCCCTTTAAGTGTCTTTCAGTTTTCCCCTCACTGAAGCCTGACAGAGACTTCAGTATTTATAGTTACTGTAATTTTCTGTTGCTGAGCTATAATGCAAAATGCCTATGTGGATATTTTTACACATTTACACTATTGCCTGGCAGTTGGGGACTTTGTAAAGATGTAACTTGTGAATGCTGGGTGATTTTATGCAGCCATTGTATCATGAATGCTTTGATATGCATGTGACCTGTTGAGGCAGAACAGGGCAGAGGACTGGGTGAGGAGGCGGTGGAATGCCTGCTCTTCAGAACATGGGTGTGGGGATGTGAAAATTCAACCTCTAAAAGACTGCCTGAAGAGCCTGGAGCAGTTATATCTGGTCACTGGAGTTGCAGCAAGCAGTCGTACTCGTAATTTAGTATTCTAACATTTGCCTTGAAACACTGTTTTATTGGTTAATTATACAGCATTAATTTATGTGTTCTCTCTATATAGAAAATATTTCCAAAAAAAGGTTGTAAGATTTCCTTTTCCGTTCTCTGATTTAAATTAAACAGGAGAACCTTAATGTGCTGTAGCCATCTTTTATCCTTCCAGCACAGCACTATGGTAGTGTTAATATTTTTTGTGAACTTGATAATTTTGTTCAGGACCAAATTAAAATGCTACCAAATGAAAAATAGCAAAGCAGAACCCAGTAACACTTCATGTGTTACTGCTGCTGCTTTGATGAAATTGTCTTCTTGCTCTAATGTAGTAGGATCGGCTTTACCTCTCACTCCAAAATGTCATCACATTGTAAATAGCGCATACAGCATTCTGTATACATACTGTAATTGCACTTAGGCTTGACTCGTTCTCATACTCCTTGTTTCACTGAAGTCAAAGAGGTTATGTGGTTAAGTGAGAGCAAAATGTACTCTTTTCATGTAGACAAAAATGAAATTACAGCTGTGAGTGCTTCTGGGAACATAGTGAAAGTCACAATAAAATTTAAATATAGTTTATGCATTGATCTGAAATAGGAAACTTTGAGTGCTCAGGAATGTTACAGAAAATTGGAGTGACTAGTGTTGAATTTTGGTCCTGTTTCTTCATTGCATTTTTACCAGCTCATTACAGCTCATTACAGAAATTGAGACCTGGTATTGCTTTTCACAAAACAGGAAAGCAGTTTTTGTCTAATGACAAAAATAAAAATGTTGAACTCACTTTTTACCAGAAATAATTAAAAAAAAATAGTTGAATGGAATAAAATTATTTTTGTAAGATTGTTTCTTTTTGAACACAGATGTGGACTGAAATTAACAACATCTCATCATAAAATACCAGAACAGTCACTTACTTTATCTTCATCATAATCAATCATCATTATTTTAAATCTGAATGAAGAGGGGTTGTGGTTTGCACAAGTCAGTACATGCTCATCTGCATTAGATGTTCAACCAAGACTTGGCTTTTTCCTATTTCAGCTTTTTCTGTTCATACTATGGTGTTTTTTTGCTGTGACACATCCAATAAAATGGAAGATTATATCCTCAGATTCTAACATCCAGTCTAAGTGTGAAAAATCACCTACATGTAAGTTTTAAAGACCAGCTTGTAGAATATCTTCTAGCATTTTTTATCTAGAAGTACAGAGCACTAGCAGCATTTGTGATTTATCAGGCACTGCAAAAAAGAGCCTGGTTTCTTAAACACACTACAACACTTGTCTGTCCCAGGGCAGAGCTGGTTCTTGGACTACTGCTGAATTTTCAGTTTAGTGGGGTAGATGCTGCATCCTCTGTAGGGACAGTGAAGTCAGTGTCCTGATGAGGAAGTGAGGAAGGCTTGGACAGCCTTTGAGAAGCAGTGCTTGGTATGATGGGACAGGTGATGCTCTGGGGCATGTGAAGGATAGCAAGTGAGGGAAATGGTGCCATAAGGATTTTGTGTAGACTTCAGAAATCTGGGGAGTTTGGTTTAAGGTAAAACTTACAGTAAACCAAACTGAGATACGAATTGGTAGTGTGCCAAAAGTTACAGGGATTTATGTTGATTCTCAGTAGAAAGGCATAATTATCTCATTTTCTTTATGTGTTTAGCTTTATGTAGAAAGAAAAATCTGGTTTTAACTATCAGTGTATTATTTCTGCAGTAGTGAATATTGCATAGAAAAAAATGGGCAGATCAACGGCACTGACTTACCTCTAGATAAGTAACTAATACTAATACCAGAGTGCAGGACCTCCCACTGAGTGGGTGTGTAGCATTGACCTGGTTTAGCATGTGCAAAAAGTGGAACACGGCACCCTTTGGGTCTAATTGCTTTCTCCTGCACTCTCAGAAGCTGTTTGGAGCTTTCTGAATGCATGCTAGGGAAGGATAGTTCTATATGGGCAACTTTGTTCCTTTCAAAAAGTCATAGAGCAAATAAATGCCCCAAGCTATGGCTCTACTTTTCACCTCAGAGAGACAAAATGTAGGCTGGTTAAATGGATGAAAGGAAAATATAGCTTTTTCTTGTAGCTTGGCCACAAGAAAAATAAATTCTTTAGTTGATTGGGTCAAGGGAACTTCAGGGACACCTGCTTGGATGAAAATGGAATGTCATTTACAGTAGAGATAGGAAATCTGATCTAACACAGCTAAAACAAATCAGGAGCCTCAGAGATTCAAGTTAAAACTAAATTTAGAGGTAAATGGGAACAGGCTAAGCTGTGGAGGGCCAAAATTTGTATGCTTTAAGGCCATATTCATTCCCAAGCTGGTAGATAGGCCAAACCATTATCATTATACTTTCCATGAAGATCAGCTTTATTGGAAACTCTGCTCAATGACACCAAAGTCTCTCACTGGCTTTTTTAGCTGATCCCTCCACCTAGCTGCCAAATCTGCCAGGCAGATAGGTAAAGTCAGGGTGGTGAACTGATTTGTTGGCAATTGTTAGTTGAAATGAATACAAATTGGTGAGGACAGGTGAAGCAACAACAATAAAAGCAGTCACATCTTCCTATACGTTGGAAATTGAGGAAATCATGGGTTAAATTTGCAGTTTTCAGGGAATGCTCTTGCATTCTTTCAGCTGCATTTTGCAGAGGAAAATGAACTATATATTCTTTATGCACTAAGAGCAACCTGGAGTACTGTTAATAATATAAACAAAAGTCTAAAATCAGTTACTATGCCTGTAATACCAAGTATTAAAGCCTTTTATGTTTCTCCTTCCCATACTAATGTTTATATCTTTACTACAAGCGTTCCGGGTTCAAGCCCCCAGTAGGGGGGCAGGTAGGCAGAAATTGATGCAGCTGCCTCTTGCAGGTGCTTGTAAACATCTTGTGTTGGTCACGGGCTCCGGCAGGTGAGCAGGGTGGTAATGTATGATGAGTTATAGTCTCTACTGATGACCTCGTGGGAGGACCACAGCCACCTGGAGCGAAGGAGTGCAAACAGCTTTCCTGTGTTCAAGAGGCAGAGAAGCAGGGCCCAGCCGGCGTGGTGCAGCTGCAGGGAAGCCCCGGGTTCTGTCTGAGAGGGGAGTGCTGTGCACAGCAGCAGATCAGGAATGCCAGCGAGGGAAGAACCAGCTGCACTGAACTGCGTGGTTTTACCCCACTGTGGGGCACCCAGCTTGTGGGTTGCACAACTATAAAGAGTAAAGGATTAGCTCATTCATATTAATTATCCACCCGTGTTTGTGTGGGGCAATATAAGTCACTAAACCTACTGGCAATTATTTATATAACATACTTGTATGTCAATGTCCTTATAGAGAAAGCTCTCTGGAAGTATATGCATACTTTGCTATGGCTGAATGATATGACCCTTTATTTTGAACTTTGAATTTGATTTTTTTTCCCCCTAACTAAGATTTTAATGAGCCCACAGGAAATGCTTGCTTTTCAGAAAGTCTGTGATTTTTATAACAGTTTTCTCTGAATTAATTGCCAGAAACTGATCTTGACCTCATTTTCCAGACCTTGAAAAAAATGAAACTGAAGCAGTTGACGGCTACATATAAATGACAGCTCTGCAAAATAATCTATTAGTTAATTTTTCCTACTTGGAGATGACTGTCCTTGTACAGGGTTATTAGTATTTTTCTATTATCTGCATTTTCCATTTAGTTATTATAAACATGCTATTAATGTTCTGTACATTGCTCTAGTCACATAAAACTTACTTTGTTTTTGTGAAGCTGTTAATTATTTTTCTACACAGGCTTTTTGTGGGCCTGCAGGAAAGAGTGGTTCTGGTTTTGATTTATTTTGAAGTAAGATTCCTGAGGGCTGGATTCAATAATACAGTCCATTTGTCTTAAGCACTGCAAAGGCTCATGGCAAAGCTCTAAAAATCAATTTTTTGAGAGACAGAAGATGTATAGCTGTACAGCAGTTTTAGCAGTTCAGAACTGTGAGGTGTTTTCTTTTTTTAACCAGTCTTTAAATGGTTAGAGATTTGTTTGTTTTAATAAGGTTATAATCAAATATTTAAGTCTCAGAATATAGCCCCTGTAGGTAGAAAAAAGTGGACATTGTTTATAAAAGCAAATAAGACATATTAATGAATTGAAAACAAAACCTCATCAAAGCACGTTGATTAGTGTGTAAGATCTCTCCCACAGAACTGGACATAAAACCAGAACTAGAATGTGATGTTAGCTAGAAATCATTTAATGCTGTGGTTCCATTCTCACTAAATACAAAATATGAGTGGCCTGGCTGTCAAAAAGTGAACTTGGAAGCAAATTGTGGGATAATTTGAAAGGCTGGTGGCACAGCACACGTGCAGAGATGGGGGGGAGGGGGAAGGAAATATTTTAGTCTTGATGGTGTCATCTTGAATTCAGGTGTCTCCCCAGTGCAGAGCTGCTCTCAGGAAAAGCTCAGCTGATGGCTGGGACAGAGCAACCTCTGCATCTTCCACAGGCTCCCTGCCTGCCCGTCTGCTGGGAGCTTTGCCTGTGCCTGTCACCTCTCTGGAGCTCTGTCAGGCCACCACCAGGGAGGAGGAAGGTGCTGGCCCCTTCTTGGGGGCCCAGCCAAAAGCTGGTGCACAAGTGGCCTTGCTTGGTCACCAGCACAGCGTGAGCCCCATCTCACAGAGTTAAATCAAATTATGGAGGTTTTTAAAGTAAGTCACTTTGTGAAATTTCCAAATTTGTGATGCAAGTTTGGGAATGAAAATAAGGTTTGGGGTCCTTTGAGATATTCAGCCGTTTCTGCCGGGAGAGAAATTGTGGTGTGAGACAGGGTGATTGTAGGTTTGAGTAAGGCCTGACTGTAATAATGGTAAAAAACAAACAGTGAAAGTGTTATGGATAAAGTTATGCAAAACAGAATGAAGGAACTGAAGTATGATTCTGACTTGCAATACAACAGGGGATATACCAAAAGATACTGTTTTGCTTTGCTACTGTGGAACAAAGACTGGATGTGCAGTATGTGTATTGGTTATATTTTGCATAAATCCTGAAAATGTTACTGTTGGAGTGGATTTGTTTGAGCAGAATTGAGATATGTTCAGTTCACTGAAAGGCTTCATAATATTAATTTATAACAAAGCTGAAAAATAATTTAAGTAGACTTTTTATTAAACATGAGAGACCTAATCCGTGCTTCAGAAATGTATTTGCATGGTTTGAGGGAACTTCTGGGACCAAAAGATGGTGAAAAAGAGGCTTAAAAGTAAAGAATTATACAGTAGTGAGACTTTAAAAAAACACTGAATTTAATCCTATAAACTCTGTGGGAGTTACAAGACCGGACTTCAGCTGATGAAGTTTTTGTTGCCCCATTAAAGTAATTCTTGTGTATTTATGGAGGAGATCTGAAGGTTTATATTTTCAAATTCCATTCCTATATAAAAATACCATCTCTGCATGGAAGTCTGTGATCAGGGATTCACCTAAACACAGGTAAAATGACACTGTTGTCTTCCCCTTCTTGCAGAGCTGCCCAGGCTGAGGACAGGGGCTGGACAAAGCCAGTGCTGAAGAGCAGGTGAGGAGATAGACCTTAGTGCTATTTTAGGGCAGGGAAAAATCAGATTAATCTGAAGTAATGATGCACCATCCTCAAACCATGAATTTACTGCAGGAAAACATCCTTCCCTTTTTTCCCCCTCACCTTCTCAGCCTGTTGGCTCTGGCACAGTGCATCTGTGGCTGGACAGGTGAGATGAAGCCAGAGCCCTGGGCTGTGCCCCCGTGCACAGGGGGTGCTGCTTGGCAGGCTGTGCCCCCCACGTGTAACAAACAATCCCATGCTGGGCTGGCGGTGTGTGTGGTGTGCGCTTGCCTAATGCCTGTGACCACTTGCAGCTGGTTGGAAAGTCAGTATTGCTGTGGCCTCTTATTTGAAATGGATGGTTTTTTATTTATTTTGTGAACCTCATGACTGGTAGAGATGAAGCAACTCAAATGAAAAGTAAACCAGTTCATGTACTGACTTGCTGCAGGGACTGCATAACTGAGAATAGGCACTTTTGCTTCCACGTCACTTTTTTTTAAAGAGGGATGGATGCCATGTAAACGTTGACATTTAGCAATATATTATTTGCTAAATTATTAGTGGGTTTGCTCCCTGTTATCATCTTAATTTTGAGGTGCTAACTGCTAGCAAATTCTCCCTTTTTGGTAGTGGTAACTACTTTTAAAGTTATAAAGACTTGTGAGTTATAGCAATACATGCAATTACATATAAATGCTAAAAAATGACATTTTAGTTTGCCTAAAAATTATTAAAGTGTAATTCCTGGATGTGTATCATTGTAGTTGTTCCTATAACTCATGGAATGAATACTTTATCTGATTAATGTAGTCTTTTTTCTGTTTGTGCAATATCAATATTTAGGTCATGATTTCTTAAGTGTTCATGTGTTTTTGCTAAAATATCTTCTGAGTTCTTATCTCAAAGAAAAACTGCAATTTAAAAAAAATTGTGCTGTGCTGCTTAATTGTGCCTGTTTGGGTAAGCAAAACAGTAGTGCTTTACTTTAATCACTGGATAAATTTGTGTTTCTAGAACTGGTTTGGGTATCTGAATTTACCGTTTTATTTCTATGACAGCTTAAAATGGGTTTGGATTTGCTGGGATAATTTGAAACTGCTGGCTTGTGGGTGCATCTGTAGGTGTCTTTGCTTGTTGAATTCTACCCTGTGGTTTTCAAACCAGTCAATTTTAGAGATTTCTCATTCTTACATATATATTTCATTAAATATTTGCTATGCAAAAATTTAAGGAAGTTAACTTTTTTTTCATTATCCTCTCATATAGATTTGCTTATTCATATTATACCTGTCTCACTTGGAGCCATGGGACACAATGACCACTGATGTCCTACTTCTTCTGTGAACATCGTGTAAAGGATACCATGAGGAGAAGAACACTTCACAGACAAAATGCCTTTCATGTCCTCAGGCCCCACTTCAAATGGGAAAATCCAAAGCATCAGGTGAGTCTGAATGAATGACTGCTGTAGTATCAGATATATATGTCACAGTTAGGAAGCTGAGAACAAATGCAACTGTTTCCTGGGCAATGAGTGAGATTAAAGGCTGGTGTCCAAATCCAAGAAGCCAATTACCAAGTAACTTATGTCTGTGGTACAAAATCAAAATGCTCCTATTTCAGTTACATATTCCAGCGCTGTGTGGGTTCCTCTCCTTGTAAACTACAGAAGACTTTTTTTATGAGGAGTTAAATGTGTATCTGGAATAACAATGTGTGGTGTTAAAGAGAAATGGCATATGAGAAATAGTGTACAAGTGGTGCTTTCTTCCCTTTCATATTTTCCACACTGAAAACTGTATACCAGGGCCTTCAGTGGTGCAATTTATTCTGGATACTGACTGCAGTTTCATAGCTTCCGATAAGTTTGGGGATAAGCCAACTCAATAGTTACACACTGGGTAGGAGAAGCATGTTCTTGAGAGGATGCTTGCAGTATCAGACTGCTGCATTTTGCAATGGTAACCGGTTCTCCACAGTCTAATACTTTGGACATTCCTGTGATGTTTTTCCTAAACCTGAAGTAAATAGAGGGGAAATTGTATGGTTCCTTTGTGATATGTTCCTTGAGGAGTGAGCCTATGAAACTTGGAGATTGCTTTATGAGAGGAATGTGGTCACGTTAAAAATTTGAGAGATTTTGGTGGGGGAAAGACTTGAAGGTTATAGACTAATTTAGATAGAGGCTTATTTCACAGGTCATTTATTCGGATGATTGGGATTTTACAAAAGGAGTCTGGGGAAATACATTAATTTCTTTGAAGTGATTAAAGTGCATGGTTTTAAGAACTCACTTGATTGTGTAATGCACCTTTCTGACTTCCTCTTAACAGCTCTCCAGAATGTATTTATAACTGACAGGATCATGCCTAAGCTCAGTATCTAAACACACATGTTTATTGCCTGCATGTAATAATAAATGATAATGGAAGAAGAGTATTGAGCTGTTAGTTGTAGGGATTAGAAACATCTTCTTTGATGACCAAGAATAAATACAGCTGATGGAAGATAACTGAATTCACACATCTGTTTATCGTTACAGAAACTTTGGGCATAGATTATGAGACACATATACATGTAGAGAGGGGAAAATTGGGGGCATATGCTGACCTTTCAAACAATGTAGAGAATGTGCATTTAGATGTACTTACCTCTATGTCTGTAATGTTGACCTAAACACCAAATAAAAAAAAGTCAACCAGATGTGACCCTGTATGCCTCGTAAACCCTACTGAATAACTGCTTTTATTGCTTTGCACACAGTGCCTTGCTAAATGTGATTATGGAGGTCTTACATCCACATTGGTTTAGGGTAATGCAAAAAGAGCTCTGTTTAAAATCAGCAAGTAAATACATCCTATGTTAACAGAACCTACATCATCTAAGCATGGCCTTGTGGTTTTTATTATCATGGTTGTCTTCATCTTAAATTGTATCATTAAAATGTTCCCAATTATTAGCTTATTAGAAGGGGCTTTGAATGAAGCAGTTGAGACATTTGGATGAGAAAATAGAACTATTTCATGCTTTCATTGTCGTTTATTCTTAGTGATGCTTGCTTCATCCTCACAAGCTATCACTGTGTGGTCACTTTGTTTTAAGGCTCTGTTCTTATCTTGTCGTGACATCTGCTCACGGTCTGTGTTATGGATTTCACTACAGTGTCATTTTTCCTGATGCTGTCAAAGTCTCTTTTTTAAAAAAATACAATTCAGAAGGTAACAAACATGACAGTTAGTGATCGTAGTCTTTTATGTGAGTTTTGCTTTGCTAGATTTTCTGGGTTTATATCATGAAACAAAACTTCATCAGAGAGAAAGTAGTTACTGTAACCTCTCCTGACACTGCTGTTTTCCAGTATTCAATTTACAGTGAATGAGAACCTCCTGAAAATATTCAGTGTCAGTATTAGTTACCACAGTACTGTTGGTCTATAAAGCTGCCAGAGACTAAGCTCCATTTTTTTCTGTTTCTTTCCTGCTGCAATTGCATTTTCTGAAATTAAGATCACCAAACTTTGTAGGGAAAATGTAAGATTTCATGCTAAATTTTACCTCACTTCACTCTTCCTGTTATAATTTAGGGAAATATACTCAAGAGGTTGAGAGAGTGATTCACATAGGATGTCAGATGGAAATGAAAACCAAAAATTTTGGCTCTGAACTCATGGATGAGATTGTCAACCCTTATAGCTATACCCTTTTCTGTTGCTGGTACTGCTTGTACTGTTTGCTATGGCTTATGAAAAAGCATAATACAGAGAATGACCTGATTCTTTTTTTAACCCTTTTTCCTTCTTTATACCTGGTACTTCATTCTTTCAAACCCCGTCTGCTTAAACTTCAGCTTAATTTTCTTAATTTCCTAAGATTTCTGTTGTTTCTTGAGATGCAGGAAAAAAAAAATCAGTTCATTTAAAATTTATTTTCTTGATTTATTGAATAAATCATCCTGACAGGAGAGGAAATAGCTATCTCCCTGCTGTGAATATAAAAGATGCAATCATCTTTCTGCTGAACCTCTAGATCTGATGCATGTTATTGTAATACACTTTGTTACTGCTGAGACATGGAATAAAGCTTTCATCAAAAGTTTATTTTAAATGCACTGGTTTTTGAAGCCTAAAGTAAGTGTTAAAGTAATGAAATGTTTTATATTCAGCTTTAACACTGGAGAGTCATGGCAAAAAGGACATATTGCTGCATTCAGCCAGGTATTTTGTAATTCATATTACTTATGCTATTCAGGGAGAATAAGAGATGCAGAGATAGCATAGAGAGGTCTATGATTTTCCTTGAATCTTTTTGGTGGTGTTTGTAGAAACGAATGTGATTTTAAGATTTTTAAAAAATTATTAATATTGCAAACTTTATTATTATTAATATTGAAACTTGTCGTTGTTCTGTTAAATATAAATTGTGAAGCTTAGCTTTGATTCATTTCAGCTTTGTTGCAACTTAGGGATAGATTCCAAGCTCTGCATAAAGTGCACATCCTTCTGCTAAACCAGACTGTATCAGCCTTGAAAAGTCCTTAACTTCAAGGTGGCTTCTATAAATAGCAACAGTAGTAGTTTAAACAGATGGAAAATGTCTGCTATTCCCTAGAAGTTCACAGTAATTTCTTTGAAATAAATCAAATAAAATAAAATCTTTTTTGAGATATTTACCACTTCTTTAGAGAGGTGTGCCTCTATTCAGTCTGCTTGGCATCTAAAGGGTGTGATACTGGACAATTATAAATGAACCTTTGGTTTAGGGGGAGACATTAGGCAGACTGAGAAGTCGGTCCCATTGGACCATGCGCTACATAAAAACAGAGCTGAATTAATGGAGACTTGAATAGGTGGACTGGTGAAAGCATAACTTACGAAAAATAAAACATAAACATTCCATTTTATGGGACTCTTACAACTGGAAGTGCAGAGAATACTGGGAAATGACAGTGGCTGGAGGGGCTGATACCTCATAAGGGTTGAAGATTCTATGCAGCCATCATTTGTACAACTTAGATTTTATTAAAATCAGCAGGCATTTTACCACTCATATTCACTACACTATCCCCTGTGCTATAAAAGCTCTCAGATAAATACAGAGCATTTTTCAAATCTCACCATAAATTGTATTTCTGTGAGCTTGTTGCAGCACAGCGTTTCTTCAGAATTTCAGTCATCCATAGCAAACCAAAGCATGTTATCAAACCTTTTGTCAAGTGAGTATGCAGTGATGCACAAAGCATGTATTTTAGATTCTGGATTGTTAGGAGATAATGTAGGCTTACATGGACTAATATGAAAGTAAGCTCTTTCACATCTGTCCAGAAAACTAATGTTATTTTTAAGTAACACTTCCGTATTCTTGTATGTTTTTTGCTGGCAATGCCTTTCCTACTGTTGCAGATATTTACAATGCAGTCTTTAGATGACTGCAGCCACTGACTACAGAAAGTGTGAAAAGAGTTGTGTAAATCACGTCTAGTAGGAAAAACATAGATTGGAGTACTAGAAGTATTATGTTAAAATAAGTAGAAGTTTAAAATTTAACATGCCATTGTTTCTGGAACTGTTTAAATTATGTGGACATAAGTGGACATAAATTAAAAAGACAAAAAAAAAAGTCCATCAAAAAAGCCAAGGAACACAAGGAAGAAGACAGTTCTAAATGTTTAGGTCCTGTGAGAGGCAAGCTGATTTCTGTTACACAATACATCAAAATAAATTTTAAAATTTCTTGATAAACTTTCCTTTTCTAAGAACTCTGGAGAATTCTTCAGTCTCGGCTTTAGTTGCAGTCCTGACTTTGACTCACAGGTAGATTCAATAAAGGGGTGCAGTCAGCTACAAAAAAAGAAACCTTTAGTGTATTGCTGTGCAACGTGGCATCCCAAATTGCCATCATCAGGCTCATGCACTGGATTCAGTGCTTCACAGTGGTGGTCATGGTCTGTCTCTAAATGGTAAAGTAGGAGACACTGCACCAAAGGAAAACTGCAGAGCTCTTATCTCTTCTATGTTTGAGCCCTTCTGAGTTAAGATATTAATGTGATTCTTTCTATTCTAAATGTAAAAGAAATAGATAGTCCTGAAAGTAAAAATTAGAGCTTCCTGGTCTTAGGTGACAGAGCTCATGGGCTACAAAGCTCCTTCTCACTTTATTTCATATCCATAAATCTCTCTGGAGAGTGCAAGAGTTTTAACTGGCCAGATGGGCACTGTGACATCATGTGATATTGGAGACAGGCCTGGATTTAGGGTCACTCCAATGCATTTCACTTTGGAAAAGCAAAAGCATGATTCTGGACCAAGCTTAAATCCCAGGCTGATGTGCTGGATGAGCTGTTGGGCCGGCGCAGAGCACTGATGGTGGAGGGCAGGAGGACAGGCCTGGCTGTGAGCGTGGCTGGTGTCACAAAAGGTCTTTATTAAACCGTAAACTGAACCCTTGGTAATTAGAGCTGCCAGTGTCTGTCAGAAATAATAACCTGAAAAAGTGCTGCTTTAATAAATATTATCCTCCAGAGAAACATTTCCTAGAAGCTAAAACAGGAATATATTTTAGGAGATATTAACTGTGCTGTAAGGTTTCCTGCTGATTTGGTTTATGGCGTCTGTTCTTCTCTATCTACGAAACTTAGGTGGTCTTATATCTTTCGATGGTTCAGTGATGCTTATGTCATTAATAGTTCTCAGATGCTCCTTGGGAAAGTTGCACAGTAGGATAAATCTTACATGTGTTACTGTACCATTTGTCAATAGAGAATTCCAGGCTTTCTTAAAAAAGTATTTCTCTATTAAAATGAAAATATGTCAGGAACACTGATTTTTTGATGATGGATGCTGAATTAAAAGCTTTAGAATAGCTAGAGATGTATGTAAGTTACGTGTGGTTACCCATTTCTCTTGAGTTTTTTTCCCCTCATAATTTCTGGATGGGTCTCTTTCTTTGGCAGGCTCCCAGAACAGCAAGTAACTGTACTAAGCTGTTGGACATATGCTGTTAAAACTTATTGTCTGTGGCAGCGTTGAATTGATATATTCCCTAAAACTTATTTTAAAAGGTCTTTTTGTTCACTCTCTATCTTAAAAGCCAGTTTCAACAAGCATTACTGAGATTTTGATTTACTGTTATGAGTGATGTTTTAAATGTGCTGGTGCTTTCACAGGAAGATGAAAAATATACCCTTGTGTTATTTTGTTCCAACCCTGCCTGCGACTTCAGGTATAAAAGGCAGATTGTGCTTTTATTCTACAAAGGCTTCTCTGAAATTCCCAGTGACATTTAGGTATGGATTAATATTTTGTCGATTATTTTTAGGCTAAGCATTACTAAAGACAAAGTCTGAACAAATCGCTAATCTTATTCAGAGATTATTCATTCTTATTATCTGTAAAAGGATCTGTCACTCTATAACTTCTAACTTATTTTACTGTAAAATAAAAGTAAAATAATCAGCAGTTATATACCTGAATGGGATTATAAAATACTAAGAATCCATGAATGCTACAGCTTTGTTAGTAATAGGATTACTAAAGTTCTGAGGGTTTTGTCCATCAATTGTTCTACAGACAACAACAGAGGTGACAAATTTGGGGAATGCTGAATCAGTGCTGAAATATTTGCACTAGGAAAACGCCAAACTAAGTTTACAAATATTTTGTATTCATTAAGAATAAAGATATATGGGTGTATAGAAAGATAATACTGTTAACTAGTCACTACACAATAGTGCCTCTTCATCTTTTTATTCAGACCTTTGAATTATGATCTGTCCTGTAATATGGAGTTAGATGGTCTTGGCCAGCTACCCTGTAACCTTATCATGCCTTTGTCATGTTTGCTAAGTCAGCTAATAGTCTCTTCCAAATACATTCTGCGTTATTTGATAGAGAAGCAAATGCCTTTGTGGTTCAGTGGTGCAGATTTTTGAGTAATGAAATTTCTAATCTGTGTGCATTTAGACAAACTGGATGACTGATAAAAGTAGGAAATACACAAAAATTACAGCCCACTGAGTAGTCTAAACATCCAGTCACTTGTGTTGGTGCTTTTTGCCTTATTGTTTAATTCTTCTAAATACTGTGTTGCTCCTGAAATACAGAAAGTTGAAGTACTGTGTGATTTACATTTTAATAGAAGAGATGTATAATTGCTGATTCTTAGCACCTCAACTGACATAATCTTCCCATGCAGTGGGCAAAGTTTGATCCTTGGAACCATTGATTTGCATGTACTACTTATGCACTAATACATAGCTAGAGGTACAATAGATGTGCTATAGAATGATATTATAATGACAATATAAGGCTGCAGGTGGCCTCTTTAGACAAACAGAGCTTTCAAATTAATATCTTGGTACTACAGATGGAATGAAAAGAAAGGCCTTTTCTCTAATAATGTGTACAAAACCTGCTATTTTTAACTGCATACATGTGCGGTAAAATGAAACCTAATGTTGACATAGCTGTGAAGTAAATGAAAAGATGATTATATCATTGCAGGTATTGACTAGTGTGCATTTAAATGACTTGAAGATTACGCTCCTCTGAATGTGTTCTACAACACTTCTAGTTGGTTTATGTTCCTTTAGATTTACAAAGAAATTCCCTTCATCTCTTTTCCTAGTCTGTTTGCAAAATAGAAATATACCTAAATGTAAAAAAAATTAAACCTTTCCAGTAAACATGACCATGCATCTGCCAGAAGCTACCCTGAAGTTGGACATACATACATTATGGTTAGCCACAATGTTACCAAGTGTTTTTAATCAATTCTTTTGTTCTGAGTCACTGTTCCATTAGTGACTTGTGTGATACTAACTCAACTTCTTGGGTCAAGGAGTCTGTGCAGACCTAAAAGTTTCCAACACTTTTCTGAACAATTAATAATCTATCTGTTCAAACTAGGAATTTTGGCTCTATGGAGACATGAAGTAGCATTGTAAGTTTGAAATTAGAAAATAGCAAACAAAAATTTTTGTATCAAGGTAATCAGGCAAGTCAAGAGAGATGAACGATGTTAAGTGCTCCCCATTTCTCATCTCACTTCTCATGAAGGTGTCTCAGCACCACCTTCAGCATGCTCAGCCACCATAGTGGGAAATGTTTTCCTTTCTTGCCTATCATGCCCTGATGCAATTTTAATTCTATAGTTACAGTCAGTCCATTTAAAATTAATACATCAGATTCTGTTTGCTTCTTCTGTAATATTAGACCTGTATATGTGCTTAAGCCATTTCCATATAATGGCAAGAAGGGCTCATGGGGTCTGCAGTACTGACTTCGTAGCTTCAGTGCTTTGAATAGTGATTGAAACAACTCTCACAGCAAACTGGGAATAAGCAATGTTTGTGCATTGCATATTACTTAATTATTAGTTATTAAAGGGAGCTTGAAACTGAGGGTATAATTGGTGAATGCTAGTGCTTATCCTTGGCTAATGTACAGTGTTTACTGCCTGGGGGGGGAGTTTGAAGCAGGGTTCTGCATGTGCAACTCCGTGACACTCTCATTGTTCTGCCCTTTGGTTATTTCATCCAGAGATTCTGTAGATTTGCTGTGCATTCAGAACTACACCAGATGCACCAAGAATTAAAATGGAATTGTCAGACTTTTTATTTCTTTTTAAATAAAACACACTTCAGTTTCCTGGAGCATGTGTTGGTACTCTAGGGGAGGATATATCTTTTGATGGTTTTTCATCATTGTTGTTGTGTAATTGGGTAGGTTGCACTGTCCAAAATACTTAGGCTTTAGACTTCAGCTTTGAGCTTACATAGTAGGAGACATTGAGAACACTGTGATTAAGGTTCATTTCATACCTGTCATGCATATTCATATGTTATGGTCTTATGCCTTTGCAATGCACAGGACATTATGGAATAAACTAGAAGATACAAGTTCTGTTAGACCAGTTTTGTGCTAGCTTTACTGGAATAAAAATAACCATCTGCATAGACTTAAAAACATTCAGTTGTACTTTTATCCAAAGAACTGAAAAGATTGAAGGATGTACAGTTATTACTGCATCTTACTACATCAAAGACACATTCCTACATCTGTCTTTGAGTGTCAGTGTTGTATTGGTTCAAATTCTCTTTTGTTTTTTCTAGAATTTTTCTCTTAATAGGATTTCTCGTATGTATGTAAGGAAATAGTTGGTTTTCCTTGTGTTTGGATTTTGAAATATTTACTGGTGGTGGTAGAAATGCTCATTATTTGCTGAAAATTAACAGCAGGAGTAGTCCTGTGCAATTAATTTAACCATGGTATTTGGTTTAAAGTGAAGTAAAAAGTGAATTATGTGTGAATCAGGAGTCCAATTTTTGTTTACATTACTTTGCTTCAAATGCTTTGTAATATATTGCCAATGCATATTCTCCTAAGTTCAACATATTTTAGCCTGACAATATTCATCTGGGTGTGATGGATACACTGTACACCTGGAAGGAATGTCAGTTGGTTTATATCTGAACTGATGCATAGTTGACTTCTTTTTAACATAATCTTTCTTTAGTGTCACTTCACTTGGGCCAAAATCAGTTTTGTATGGAAACTCTTTTACAGCTTGTGTGGAATGAACTTGTGCTCTTGATTTGTTTCCTAATAAGCTGGTTTAGCTTAGTAACTGTGAAAGCTGCCTTTACCTGGCACATTTTTATGGTCCTTTTCTCAAGATGAAAGAGATAAGAAAGGCAAATCCTCAGGCAACTGCTAAACATGCAGAGTTTTTTAGATTACCAGCGAGAGATGAAGTGGATAAGTTTGATCCTCATGAGGCAGTGTCTGTTCTGTAAACAAAGAAAATCTCTCATCCAGAGATGTTTGTTTGGACGTTTTCTCCAAAAGATGTTTTCATATATGAAAACCCCAAAAATTTGAATGTATTTTGTAGCTTGGCGATCAGAAGATGTGCAGGCACTGTCAGAGAAATGCTGATCCTATATTTCGTTATCCTGTCTTTAATGCAGAGGACACAGTTATGCTGTGTTGTATCTTTTATGGAGGTATCAGGGTGCTTTTTACAACTTGGGAAGAAGAAATAACAGATTCAGCAGGACAGGAACTTTTCTATGTCAGTAGCCAAAACAATAAAATCTGCCCTAGAATTACCACTTTCCAGCAGCAGTAATTCTAACAAAGACATAAAAGTAATGTTGAGCAGCTTATACATGAATAGATAGGGATATAGAATTGTCTCTTTAAGGGTGGGGGAAAGGGATAATGCTTAATGACTGCTATTGGCTGAGAAAATGCTCTATTTAAACAAATAGAAAGGAGTAATCACTGGTTGACATGTAGTTAGGTTTTTGTGGTTTGTTTTTGTTTTTTGGTGGGTTGTTTTTTTTTTTGTTTCCTAAGTTTTTTCTAAATGTGAAACCTTTTGAAATCTGCTTGTAAGTGGTGTATATACTTATCATATTATTTATTAAAAGGATTATTGAGGATACCTCTTCTTTAAAGCTTTGAAAATGTACCCTCTAGGTCCTAAGCCGCCTTTTTTTTGTAAATTGATTGTCAAAATTATCCACATATATACACAGAAGATGTGAACAGAGATGGCCTTATGCTGTCAACACTGCTCTGGCCACAAGTTCAAAATACAAACTGCTATGAAGAAAACTCTGTCCCAGCCAAAACTGTACAGTGTCTGAAAGGAAGGGACAAAGTCAACAGACAAAGAATTAATGCAATAAATAGAAATAGGTTGCTGTACTAGCCTTACCAGAAGAGATCAGAAATTCCCATGTGAGCTACCAAGCAGTTGTACGTTACCTGTAAGTGCTTTGGCCCAATAAGGAAAGTATCAGACTGGCCATTAGCATTGTGTATTTCAGTGTACCACCAGTGGTTATCATGAATGAATATGCAACCTTGGCGTTACTGAGAACTGGGCCTGTCTGTGGTTCTGTCTTGCACGTTTCTGCAGTTCTCCTTAGCTTGTAACAGCATTCAGTGCTCATTTGGTATGTATGGATGTCAGTATCTGAACTTGTATAAATAAACCAAGGAAATGCAGTTTCTTTCTAGGAGATGTGACACTTGAGTAAAGTAAAATGTCACCTCTTTGCTCTGCAATGGAGGTATCACCATTATATTGAGCTGAAGATCAGTGCAGGTTGTTTATGTCTGCTAGCAAGCTGAAGAGCTATTTCATGCCAGACCTATGGCCCTCTACAGAGGGCTAACTCCACCATATGCATACGTAACTGCAATTTTAGTATAGCTTCTCAAGTTGCCATCATGAAAACTGTATTGCGTTTATTATTTAATACCTTGATTACAATAGATTATTCAGTAGCAGAGAGACCAGGCACAGCTAAGAATCTTTTGCTATGCTTGTGGCATCTGGACTGCTGTTCATAACACTGAGAAGGTACAAAATGATCTACTGATAATGTTGAACTTGGTGGTGCAGAAATTGGAAAGGGAGAAAAGCAAAAGACATATCCCTCTGGTGACTGACAAATCCTATTTAATCCTTCCAATTTATTTTCCTGCCTTTCAGAAGGCTATGTGAACCCATTGTCAACATTTTCCATTTTTTCTTTAAATTAATGCAAGTAATTGGTTTGTTGCATCTCCTGCATTGGGGATTCTCCTCTTTTTATTTGCCAGGTTCACCAAGTCATCATTCACACAACTTGCTTTATGTGATTACTGTTCTGTTCTCATGTCCAAGATGCAATTTAGTTTGAACTTGAACAGGGAATTTTGCTTTTAGTAATGTAAGCTGTTTCAGTTTGTTTTCTTCTTGCCACTCTCCCCCTCCAAAGTTTGTATGTTTTTGAAACTAGCCTTCTGGAAGAACATGAAACACCACAGACAATCACTGTGTTAATGAAGTTATTTGTCAGTGAACTAAAATTCTGAAGTGCAGTTTTAGTTAAATACTAGAAAAATACCAAAAATTGCAACAAGCCCTGCTATTTTGATATTAACTTCCATCTATTTGAATTTCAGTATTCAGTATTATGCATATTTTCTGCATTAAAAACAAAGTTTAAAAACCAAGAATGAATGAAAAGCATGTTCTGATCAGTTAACCAAGGAAAGCTAAAATCCTGTAGTTTAGCACCTGTCTAAAAATCAGAAGTCATAGAATGAATTTTCAGATTGTGATCTCATAGTGTTGAACAGTTGGAAGTTAAATAATTGCTGCTGTAACTATTTAAATGCATTTTCTGTGATCTAATTCTAAGGCTTTAGCTTTAAATGATCGTCTGCATTCTTCCTTTACCATGCCCATCCACTTAGTTACAAAATTAATTTTGCCCTTGCTTTAAGGTAGACTAAAGTGATAGTGCTGTTTGAATCAGGAAGTTAGGACTAAGAATGTATGATTTATTTGAAACTCAGATAAATGCTATTTAGGTTAAAGTCCAGCTGGTGTGAAATTGGTCTCTGAAGGCACAGACTAGGACTGATCCAGCTGCAAGTGATGCCTCTTGCTGCCATTGAGAGTTCCCTATATTTGTGCAAATATTCTGCACTTCAGGGTAGCAGTAAATAGCAAACAGAGCATGTGCACTGGGTTGTGTATTCCCCACCCTAGGCTGTGCTTTTTTGAATATTGTTACATATTCAGTTGCTTCAATTTATTTTTTTTCACAGAAAATGGATATGCTGAAACTGAAGGGATTTAGAATAGTCCCTTTTATAAGGTGAAGGGTAGGGGAAAGGGATGATGCTTACTGCTGCTACTGCCTGGCAAAATGTTTTATGTAAATTAATGTATTTTGCCTTTTTCTGTAGACAGATGGTAGTTTAAGGCAATCCTAAAGGTATTTCTTCCCACTATGCTTTTTGTAAAGCAGCACAGCAAATTGTCACTTTGTACACTATTCTAATGGGAGATGGTTTTTGACTGCTAGGTTGCTGTGCAGCACTAAAGCTATGTGAATTATAGCTCAGTGCTATAATGGTGAATCAGTGTTTACAGGTGTCTTTACAGACTCAGAAATCCAATACAGATTGGATTTCTGAGTGACCCTGCCTGTGAAGAATAATGATTTCAGGCATCTTAATTGCCTTTCCTTTAGCACAGGTGTCCAAAAACAGAGGCCTTGGTTATGCTTAATTTTGTAAAATTCAGCATGCAACTTTTAACTTGGCTGACTTTTGTGGATCCATCCAACCACCTCTTCCTCCCAGCTCACAAAGAAAATAATTTTCCTGACTCAGGTAGGTTGACTTCTAAGGGTGCTTTCCAGCTCTGAGTGGCTGAAGAACCTTCTATTTTGTCCTTTGCCAGCTTCCCTTTGCTGGTATATAAAGAGTTGCTATTTACTCTAAGAAACAGCTTGATGTGCACTTCTGCAGTGACTCTGGGGAACATTACTGTCCAAATACGGCAGCTGAGGTACCCTTTGAAACTGAGAAGCCCTAAAACCCATCTTGGCAGGATTGACTCAGCATATCTGAAATTTCAGCCTCGCTGCTGACCCCTATATTGTGTCAGTTTTGGGGTTTGAAATTTAGCCTTGGATCAAACTTTGTTTCTGAAGTTATATTTGTAACAGGAGAAGAAAGCAGGAGAATAAAATTATATTAAAAGAAAACTTATATAAAATTCCTGGGAAGGAATGGATTAGGTTGCTAAGGACTCCCCAAGCCTTTGGTTTTTCAATTATGAGTAAGAAAGCAATATGAGCAGCAGCTGACTTGCTGATCTGTCTTCACTTGAAAGTCAGAGCTCAAGTGTTAATTTAGAGCACTAAATGCTTTTTTTCACTAGAGCCTTTATAGTTCTACCATTCACAGTTAATATTGAAT
>WEKY01012050.1:0-13816 GCA_013390045.1 Picathartes gymnocephalus
TATATTTTATATATATGTGTGTAGTTATATATATAATATATATCTATACACGTTATAGATAGAAATTATATAGTTCATATAATTTCTTCATTAAATAGTCAGCCTTAATTATATTGTAATTTCCATAGGACCACTGGAGATAAAATACATTTATATTCAATAGAATGATATTCCAATTTGATACTGTAGTGATTTTAATTTGCTATCACCAGTTAATTGGTGTTTCTGCCCAGTTATTGAACCGAACCCACTACAGACACAAAAAGAGATTTTTTTTTCCTAATACACTTCAGTAAAAGACAATTTTGAAATTACTTGCATAAGGAGGATTTTTAGATTTGGCATTAAAATAAGACACTCTATGTTATGCTAAAAGAACCCCAAACCCACCAAAACTCTGTTTTGTGACAGTGAATTTCAACACAAGATGAGAATGACTGACTGTACTCAGTCTGGCCATCTCTGGAAATTGTCTCTGAGAGCTGCCAAAAGCAGATTGTTCAGGAAACAATACAATAAATAAAGATAGGTTTTCCTCCCAGTATTACACCTTGACAACAAACATTGCCAGCAACCACTGAGGCAGAGATTTTCTGAATTTGTGTTGTGTGGCATATGCACAAGACACAAATAACCATCTTGGAACTGCCTATTACACACCAAATTTCTTTTTTTTTTTCCTCCTTGCATCCTCAAATGCTGACCAAGAGTCTCGTACAATCTCACATACATGTAAGGTAAAACTGAATTTTGTGCAACCAAGGACTCTAAGCTGGTGAGTTGAGAATTTTGGACCACGAGTCCCAAAGCACAGAACCGAGGGCTCAGAGGCAGAACCAACCACCTTGGCTGTACCGGGACAAAACCCCGATGTTGGGGCTGCCTCAGAGCTACGGTCCCTGGTAACGCAGGCTCCATCGGAGACGGGGATGCGGCCTTGGACTCGGTGAGAGTTAGTCAAACGAGAGGTTTGATAAGGAGCACGGGGGCTGAACGAGCCAGCAGCCGCAAGCTGCTCTGGTCTTTCTTTTCCTCTTGCTGCCATCTAACGGGGGGGAGGGGGACTGCAACTTCATTACTGCATCTAAAAATAACTACCTTCATTTAGAAAGAAACTGCTTTTCTTTCACAGTCTCTGAAGGCCTATGATATCGGATAAATTCACTGACAGAGTATGAACTTGACAAAAACAAAGAAATAAATGACATAATAATATTCAGCTAATTTATTTTCTTCAGGTTTTTAATCTTTTTTATCTCTTGTAGTGCTCTTATATACATTCTCTCCTTTGCAAAGAACCTTAAAGGTTCTGAAGGGAAAACTGAAACCCTTTATTGTGTTCAGTCCATTTATTTTGCCTCTCTATGCTTACTTACCATCCGCAGGAGTGAAAACTGTAAGGTAGGTCTTTGGCCCCACGCCGGCACTTGTCTCAGCACTGACGTACACATTGTATGTTGTAAACGGCACAAGGTTACTGAACACAAACTTATGGTCTTTTGTACTGTTATCCAGAACATGTCCTGGAATTGTAAACAAAGAGATTCTAGCTCAAAAATAAAAACAACACATGGCTACTTTCCAGGATGATGAACAAATGAAAGGACAAATTTTTTTTGGGAAAAGCTAACTGGGAATCAACTTCAGTAGAATAATGCTGAATATATGGGAAATAAAACAACCAATCAACCTACCGACCAACCAAAGCACTTCAAGGAGGTGTGAGTTCTAAGAGGAAGAGATTCTAAAACAAAAAGTCTTGCTTTTCCTGTGTGGTCCCATAAAAACATTAGAATACAGCTCATGTCTTACTTAACTAGAGGCAATTCTATAATTTCTTTATCTATACATGTCTGAGTTCAAAAAAATTACAAAAACATCAAAACAGACTTAAAGGGTTGATTGCATACTGCATGAGAATGAAAATTCTCCAGAAATCTTTAACAGAAAGAGAAAAGAGTAACGGTAAGATACAGAATGATTTGGATATATAAGCACAACAATTCAGCTGAGCTTAACCTGTCATCTCCTGAAAGACTAAGTAGATTTTCTCCATTCTTAGGAATATCTAATGCAAATTTAAATTTATACTCTTCCTCAAGAGGGACTGACTTTTCCTGGAAAATTAATCTACAAACCATTAAAACATGTAATAGTAAAAAGGGATACACAACACTGCTTTTGACCATCCATTTCTGATTGCCAGGCACAGAAGAATGTGTAAGGAAATAATCACAAAAAAATCAAAAGAAATAGTAACGTCAACTCTGACTTACCAGATGGTCCATACAGCTCGACTCTGTAACTAAACTTCCCTGTTACTGTGGTTGGTGGGTCCCACATTACTGAGAAAGACTTTGCTGTAATGTTGCTCTTGGCAAAATTCTGTGGTGGGTCTTCTGGAACTTAAACAATATTGGGAAAAGTCTTTGAACATAAAATACATTATATTAGGAGGTCCAAGAACCCCATATCAGGCAATTCATTTTAAACATAAACACGAAATATTTTGAAGGGAAGCTATAAAAGCATATCTCATTAACATTACTTAATTTCTGTTTTGAGCTAATTATCAGGAAAGGTATCAAGAGAGCTGATAGTATACAAATAATTCCTAAGAGACAAAGGTGAAAAATAATCTGGAAATTAGCTCTGAAATCATAAGAAGTGAAACTAACCAAAATTTCATTAACCATAGACAGAGCAGCAAACTAAGGCTATTGAAATTCCATCAAAGCAATTCAACTGAACATTTCTAGAAGGGAATAAAATGTCTTTTTATCTGAACAGTGCTATCTATTTTGTATGTATGAAAGGGAACCAAGTAACATCAAACCATGTCAAGCGAAAAAATGAAGTACTAGCAAACAGAAAGCCAGAATAACGTTCCTCTGGAATGCCTTTTATGCATAGCTCTATTAACAGTGTTGCCCACTACCTAAGCCGTTATAAAAGTGCTGCTCCAGGACCTTTGTTTCCAATTCTATCTTCTCAGTGAATTGCAAGTAATCAAAAATCAACTTCACCTAGTGTTTAAAGATTTCTTCAGCGCAGAACAACTTTCTGCAATAGGTGCAGATTGGGAACATAAGTACAGGAGTTTTCTTTATTATTGCTTATTTCTCTATGAAGGCAAAGAAGCTTCAATTTCATTGTTATGTACACAAAACACGTACTTTTGGAATACTATGCCTGGCAGTTTTTCCCTTCATCTTTACTTTTAATTCTTCTACCATTATTCTATTAATTGCAGTTCTTAAATTGTCCTCAGTTTTTCATAAAATTTGATATGTCCTGAGCATAACTTTGGTATCTTTGACTCCTAACAATAACTGAACTCCCACTCACTGTACATCATTATAGAGATTAATATATATACATTTTCCACTGATTTCATCAGGTAAAATTAAGTAATCATGAAAATACAAAAACATGATACAGATAAAGACAGATTAGGACAGAAGTATCTTGCGGCAGAAAATCAAACTTATATTTTGAGGTTTTTCACAAAAATCTGAGAACTTTTTTGCCATTTTAAAGCCGTATGTATGGTATGTACCTGATTCTGGTGTGCGGACAATTGCACTATCAATGTAGCCTGCTTCAGTGGTAACTGCAGAGACTTCAAAAAGATAGGTGGTGTATGGCCTCAGGTTAGTTACAACAAAACTGATTGGTTCACTCCAAACAGAGCTCATTTGACTTGGTGCCTCTGTACTTGGTGTCACTGTAGTCTGTGAAAGAATTGTGGATCTCCCAAAAGTAGTTGAAGGAGTGGTAGTACTCCACAAAAATGATTCACTCTTATCCTATAAATACAAATAAATAAATATGAAACATAATGAGCTGCATCTATAACCTATAATAGTAAATATATGTAGGTATAAAAAGGCAGACCAACTTTGAAAAACATTACCCTAAATTTGTTCTCCTTTTTGTACTTCAGTTTCCAAATTTAGGCAGACTGTGCTAGTACATCCTGTTAGTGAGAGTCTTATAGTTTCCTGCCTCATTCAAAAAGATCTCAAATCTAACTGAGCAGAAGCATCTCTCTAGGATTCATTCAATTATTCCCAGCTTCCATTTTCAGTGTTCAGTCTTTCTCTTGTAAAATTGTTCCCTAGCGAGGTCCTTTTGCATCACACATGTTCTACATGTGTGTGTGCATACACATGTATAACATACATATATCCATGTATCATGGATAAAACCAGACAGGAGTTTCTTAATCCATAGTGTCAGGAGGCAACTCTGAAAAATTGCTAGGCATTATGGTGACCAATATTTATAGTTCAGTAGGTGGCAGCCTGCCTTCTCAGTGCTGAATTAAATCAGCCTGGTGTCAGGAACCTTCACAATACCTAAGATGGTCTCCCAAATACAAACTGAAACCAAAATTATGATAATTTTTCTTATTTAAAACTTCATTTTTCATTAAAGCACTAAGCATAGGAAATTGAAAAAAAAAGATAAAAGGAAAAAGGTTTGGTTACTTGATGTTTTGAGTAATTGTAAAACTGTGCTCAAAGTAAGAAGGAAAAAGAGAAAAAAATTCTAGAAGAGTGAATTTTCATCAATAAATTCCAAAATGTTACAATGGTTACAGGTCTGAATTCAATGATAAGAATAATTCAGACTACAATCATATTTTTGAAAATCATTCTGCTAATCATTTTTGGGTTTTATTTTGGTATGTGAAGTATTAAAAAATATTGAAATATGATAGAATAAATTATACTTTTAAAATATAAAAAACATTATCATGCTATATAGAAAATAAGACAAAATTTGGTCTGCACAGACCAAAAAAACCCCCATAATTTCTTGGTTTTTTCCTAATTGAATAGTGTATAAAACAAAAACAAAAACAAAGCTGAAAAACATAGAAATCTTGTATTTCATTATTTACTGTGCCAAATTTAACCTTTCTTAACTTTGCTAAAATAGAATTTTTCAAGCAAATGCATTCCATTTAAACTATTTTGAACAGAAAGGTTTTTCTTCATCCATTTTATCATGTCTTGGGATTAAGTTTGTAAGACTTTTGGAATCTTTCTGAAAAGCAAGCCTTCACATTTTTATGTCTCAAATTTTAAATATAGAACTACATTCTGTGGGTTGAGTCTATTTGTAATTTAAAAGGTTTATAGCACTTACATTACATTCTGGTAACCTCCCAGACAGAAGGTCCTCTACTTTAACCAAGACATCTTTCACTACAATTCCACTTCTTGCATGTTTCACACTAATCTTGAAACTAGTTATCTTTCCATTTGGTTGCCGAGGGAGAAACCAGATCAGATTTACAGCTGAAAAATTTAAGGCTTCAACTGTGAGATTCACTACTTTACCTGGAGCTTGAAAACAAAACAAACAAAAGCAATGAGATAAACTTTTCTTCTCAGCACTGAAAAATAGCAAGGTCCTTTTTTTTTTTAATGCCATTTCTAGCTTCCAAATTCTGAAGCAAATACGTAAAAATCATTCACAAAAACTTGTCAAGTAGCTGATATACAACCAGCTCTGCTTCAACCTAGTTTAAGCAAGAAATGTAATTACTTCAATCTCTTAAAATATATAGTAATTGGTTTGGTCAACTTAAAAATATTCTTCTTAGAAGCAAGTCATCTACTGTTGCAGAAGTAGGAAAATTTTGCCCATTTTTTTTCTGGTTAAGAGCATCTGATAATACTGTGTGTTTTATTTCACTTTACCTGTGTCATCTTTTCAGCTGCACATAGATTTTTGGCAGCTTTAAGCAACTCAGTTAAATAGGAATATTCACTATTACTGCACAAATGCTGCTCTTTTTATCAGGGACATTTTCTGTTGCTTTTTGTGAGAGCATCAATATTAATCACAGCACTAAGGAACGAAATGCAGCATCTAAATCATATTTTACATGCTATTTTTCATGCTGAATTCTCCTGCACATAAGAGCCCTCTGGCCCTGTCTTAGTCCTGCCTACACGTGGCCGAGTCAGCAGCAGGTCCTGCAATAGCTGCCTAAGTACTAAGGAGAAAAGGCTTTTCACACTCTTTCAAAAAATAAAGCATTCCACAATTACAGACCTTCCACAGGTGAACTGAGACAGCTCCTCCAAGCCTCATATTTAGTCCTGCTATATATTTCCAGATCTTTCCCCTCCTTTCTCCTCCTCCCAAACCACAGCCTTTATATTTAAATAATTTTATCTTCTGGCTAACTTTCTTACTTTAAATTTCACATCTTTATGTTGATTGAAATGTTTGGCTTTCTTTAGCCATCAAAGCAAAAATTAAAAAAAAAAAATTTGAGAAGATGAAAGTATAAATGTTATACCAGTGATTCACCATAACTCACCTAGAATTTGAAGAAACCTTCCAACGATAACAAGGGACTTCAGGTTTAATAGAAATAATGCTTTTAAAAGTAAAAACCTTATGTTCTCATATGGAGAAATGCCAGTGTTGCCCTCTGTCAAACATGATTAAATAAAAAAGCTCACACAAAAAAGGTTTTATGTCAGCAATAATGCACAAATAATGAAGAATAATGATTTCACATAGATCTATATGTGTCAGGTTTACTACTCTTCCTCATACTGGGTTCATAAATTATTGTATTGTTTTAGAAATCTCATGCAGAGTGGTGATTTTCTACCATTAATTGGGATATCTCAGTCTGCAGTTTGCATAGAAACAGAAAGCAGCCTAAACACAGATGGACAGTCACTGCCTTGGCAATACAAGTTCTGTATTCCATGGAGACTGGTTCACACTGGCACAACTGGACTGGTGCCAGCTCCTCAGCAAAGGCACAACTGCTCCTGGAGCACCAGTGAGATCACAAACACTAAATTAGTAAAGATTATGCAAAGTCAGACAATATTCTTTAATCTTCGAAACCACCAACTCAAATTTTTATTTCAGACTTTTTACAATCAGAGCTAATACATAAAAATTTAATAAAATACCTTCTGTCCTGAACTTCTTAGAGCCCATCACTAAACAAATACAGATTGACTTAAATAGACCATGGTAGAGATGATCCCACAACACAGTCTGTCTCCTAGAACTGTTGCAGGCAACAGCAGATGGATCCACTTGATAGGTAGCTCTGCTCTGCTGTGACCTTGCTTTCTGGAAGCTGCCTACCTAGAAACTGGCATAGAAAAACTCCAAGAGAAACAGACTTTGTGTACAAGAAACACCCCTATGAGCACACCCTAAATGCTGTTGTTTGCAAATAGAACAAAATGAATCTTTGTCACTGAGTGAGAGAAGAAGAATAAGAATTTTGTTCTAAATGCATTGGAATTCGTTCAAGTATTAAATTTGCCATGGATAATTTATTTGAACAAGCAGCTTTAATCAAAATAGTTAACAGCTTTATTAAATTTACCACTTTCTGCAGTCTGAAAAAGGAAAGGATCACTAAACACTCCAGTACCAGCACTGTTCTCAGCAGCAACCTACAGAAAAAAAGGAAAGAATCCACATTAGAAAATCTACAGTATATACAGTTTCAGGAAATATGAAAATCCTAAGGACACACAGAAATACAGCTTTTAGCTTGTAAACTATAAATATACAAATGAACAGGCCCTTTATAGTTGTGTTTTATAATTTATACTCAATGTTTAAATGCAAAAAAATTAAAAGGAAAAATATGTAACAGCATAAGAAATTGAGAAAACGACATGTGAATATCCACACATCAAAAGAAGATCCCTATTTTATGAGTCCCTGTTTTATGCAAAAGTCAACAGCAAGAATAACATCAGTAACACTCCTTTTTCTCACCGCAATACACATAAACCAGATTCTGCATTCCTATTTTACTTACTGTAACTTAAAATGGTAAAAAGGAGGATAAGTTCCCTTTTATTTCTCTGCCTCCTGAAGGCTAGCAAGAGCAGGTCACATTTCCTCAAAGCAGAAACCCAAGGAAAGCATGTCTTTTTGCAGAAAGGCAATAGGTCAGGGGACTGTAGATGCACTTTATGATGGAGATGCTTCAGTGCTCCTGTGGGCAGTCTTCCCACAGAAAAGCAATACATCAAGACTTTGTTAAGATAAACAAAACAGTGCCATTTGCTCTTCAATACAGGATTTGGTGACAATCCAACTCAGTGATGGGCCACGGCATACAATACTTACAAAGAAAGAGGAACGAAGACAAAATTCTTATTTTGAAAAGAGATAAAAGGGACAAAAAGAGGTAAACATGAGTAAAATTCCAACAGTGATGGTGAGAGGTGTGTGAAAGAAAAAGCAAAGTGAAAATCTCTCCAGCAAGGTTATAGCTAGCAATGTCAGGCAACAAAGGTGTGGCCATGGGGTTTAGGGTGCAGACAATGCAGACTGTGGGGAACTCAGGGTGAGAAGGAGTAGGTGTGCAAAACTACGTGTGGATCACTGTAGAAGTGACAGCACACAGAGGGTAACAAAGGGCAAAAGAGAGCAGAAGACCTCAGGCCAGAAAAGGAAACTTGTTCTAATCACTTCTTGGCACTAAACAGCGCATTTTTCAAAGCCTGTAAGGATTAAATGAAAGGACAAAGCTACGGCAGACAAACACATTAAAGAAATACAAGGTAGCATTGAAGACTTAATCTAGGATGTCAAGAAGAACCTGTGCCACTGGCTAAGCCACACAAACACATGTACACCCTCCTCATGACTACAGTCAACCCTACCTACTTACGATTCACAGGGACAGTGACGTGAAACATACTTAGACATTGATAAATTCTGTGGTAATTGCAATAGCTGAGGAAATTGACTGGAGATCTTCAGGGGGTTGATATATAGTCAGGAAATTCTGGCAGTATTTAAATTACACTGTATAAATCTGAAGATATGTCCTCACCTCAACATTGGTTTATTACCTTATTTCAAGGTAGGTATTGTAGAAAAGAGTTCAGAAACAAAAACTTGTACTAAGATAGACATGGAAACTCCTACCTCATATATGCAATTTCTGAATGGAATGAAGCAAATCAACATACAATTTCGTTTAATTCTTAATTAACCTTTCCAAGGTTCTTATGAAAGAGTAAGGCAGGCAAAGAATTTCTTGGCAAATATTGCTAAGAGAGTAGCAGCTAATTTCTGTCCACCTGAAGTCATCTATTGTTGAAGAGTCCAGAGATGCATCAGGAGTGCCTAATCTCAATGCAAGCAAGCTCCATATATAGAAGACATGCTTTTCTGGATCTGGTTGAGATGATTTAGTAATCTACATCTAATATGCAGAGCACACCAGTCATTTGAAAGATTAAATCTCAATGAAAATAAGGAGGGATTTAGATGTTTGCAAAAATTCTACCCTTTTTTTTTCTTGTTTTACACATAATGCCATATGTCAATATGAATAACAGTAGAAGAAGGTACATTTCAGTACAAGTTTAACTGGAACATTTTAAAGTAGATTTTAAAAACACAACTGTAAACAAATACCTTGCTAATATATTTTGTTATATGG
The DNA here is from genome assembly GCA_013390045.1 of Picathartes gymnocephalus. Classification (NCBI taxonomy): domain Eukaryota; kingdom Metazoa; phylum Chordata; class Aves; order Passeriformes; family Picathartidae; genus Picathartes; species Picathartes gymnocephalus. The sequence goes on from WEKY01012050.1 coordinate 9,470, forward strand.
CAACAGTATATAAGATGGTCCCTCAAAAAACTCTACAGGAACCTACTAGAAACTCATACAATTTACAATAAATCAGAATTCAAAATACTAAGAGGCATTTGTAAAGCTTTTACCATAATTTCATAAGTTGTTCCAGGGTTAAGACTGGTAAGAAGAACTTCCAAACTATCTGGCTTTGTTGTGACCTGTGTATAACCTGTTTGCATCCAGGGGCAGACTTCTTTATATTTAACAACATAGGAGAGAATTCTTCCATTTGGATAGAGTGGTGTGTTCCATGACAGCAGAATGCCAGCAGAACCCACTCTTTCACCTGCAAGGAGCACAGGTGGTCCAGGATCTAAAAAAAATGTAAAAAAAATTATATACACACAGACACACACACACACAAAAGCACACACATATAAAACGATTTTTAATTAAGATTCATGAGAGTCGAGATCCATTCGAAGATTCTATAGAGAAATGAAATCATCTGTCAGCATAATCTCATAAAACTACTGAAAACTGATGTACTTTTCAATAAAAGGGGTTTTTTTCTGGCTAGAGTCCCGTTAAAAATTATTAGGTTAATTTTGGAACACCAGAAATATTCTTCTATAAGAATGTAAAAAATTAATTGCTCAAAATCTTGGCTAAAAAAACCCAGAGATTAATCCCAATTTGATATCTGACATACTCTAGCACTCAATTAAAGTGCACTCTCTTAAAAAGCACATCTGCTTTGGCTACATTTTTTTGGAAATAGCTCTGAACTTTTCTTTATGTACCACTATAGACATAAATCACAGTCTGTATATAATTACATGACACAATAGCAAATTTTTCAAAAGCTTGTAAACTCTTAAGCTCTCATAGAACACTCCAGATTCAGTGCATTTTTAAATTGTTAAAGAAGATAAAAATTTTTAATGATTGTTCAAAACTGATTATAATTTCTTGGACATTACTGTGCACATAATAAACATAAAAAATCATAGTTTAAAAAATGAACAAAATTTCATCAGTTGTTTTTAACTCACTTGTCACATTTGTTGTCACAGTTCTACTTGCAGGTGAACTATAGATTGAGGAAGAAACTGCAGAAACTGTAACATTGTATGTTGTTCCAGGAACAGTATTGGAAAAATCAGCCTGAAATAGGACATACATTTATTTAAGCCTTTTACTAAGAATCACAAAAATGGACCCCCTTCCCTCAAAAAACAAACAAACAAACAAACAAACAAAACTCCTACAAAACAAAGCACAAAAAAACCACAGAAAAGTTTGAGCAATTAATTACTAAAAATAGTTGTTTACATCTGTTAGCTACAGTATTTTGCTGTCAACTGCCCTTCATAAGATTTGTACAACATTCAATATTAAAGAACAACAAAATTAAGTATTAATTTTATCCCAGAGCCCCCTATAAATGTATCTATAGAGGTTTTCCTGTCATATCATTATCAAAGTAAATATGAAGCAATATAAAATTCCTTTTTGAAAGAATGAACAAAAAAGCAACCTGAAAAACAAGTTTTTGACCCTTAAACTAGCCCATCCTTTGCATTAAACACAATTATTAACTTTTTTAGCAAGAAATTACATAAAATACCTGTATCTTTGCAGTTCCAATAAAAACCAAAAGCAAAACATCCAGAACAACCATTATTTCTGTTAATATTATATGTTCCAGACTGCAGAATCAAAAATTGCTCCTATATCTTTTTGGTGGCTTAGCAGGGAAATGTTGCCTGCATTAATGATTTAAGCAGAGATCTTCCTGGCAAGTGCACAATTAATGAGTCTGTACTACTCAATAGCTCTGCCCTTCCCTTGTTAAACTATTCATGAACCTTGGATGACTGTCTGCATCCTTCTAGCAGACTTTAAAAAACCAGTAAGTTCAGTACCTGTTGTTAGGTAGCAAACTGTGGATACTGAAATTTGCTCCCATCCTACCAATTTTTCATTAATACTTTTATATTCATAGATGTATTAAACAGCTAAGGAGGAAAGCTTGAATTCCTCATCGGCACAGTGCATAAGGAATAGCCAGCGCTGCAAGTCCTGTAATAAAAGCACATACTTGATACTCCCTAACTCCAAGATCTAGGATAACAACAGAAGCATGATCAGGAACAAGATCCACATGAAATCTGTCTACAAGTCCATACGGTAGTCTCCAGTACAGTGAAAAATAATATGATGAAACATTGAAGAATTTAAGTCCTTCTGGCTTTGCAGGTTCTGAAAGAGAATTGTGGGATAAAAGATATGAAGGTAAATAATTCCCTTTAAAATATATTAGTAATTACACCTGAATAGAAAAGCATCCAAGAGTTTACTTGCTGTACAAAGGATTAGTCTGGACATAGCAGCATGTGGTCCTATAGTTGCTACACTACCTCTGGGACTTGGCTGATGGCCTCCCAACTACGCTGAGATGCCCATTCACAGAGAGCAAGCTCAAGTGTCTCCGCACAGTGTTCCGTTAACAACAAAATCTCTGCACAGTGCTGGAGTTTCTGCTGTCCTCAACCTTAAAGTTAGCACTACTGCTGATATAACTACTGCTACAGTTGAAATTCAAGATATAGCTGGTGCTTGTTCTGCTGCTAGCCACACGGTTGGTAACTCTTTCACACATTTCATGTATCGGGAATCCCAGTAATTCCATGAACTCTAGTCAGTTAAGATGCCCAAACTGGGCAGTTTACTCCTTTTATTAAAGCCAAATTTCTACCTGCTCATGTCACAACATCTCATTTTCTTCTGTTTTTAAATGCACCTTTAAATGTGTATTATTCACTCTAAGCCTAATACTGAATTTAGATTTAGTATTACTGATTTCAGATTTTAAATTCTTCAGTAGGTCATTAAAATGTCATCTACATATAAGACTGTATAATTTGTTCACCTGTACAATCTCTATCCATGTGCATCTGTTTTCTTTCTACTTTGGAACTCATGTACGACTATCAGCTTTCCCCATGCTCATCTCTTAGAGCAAGCCCAGTCAGTGATGCTCTTTATCTCATTTCAGATTCACCCTTGCACTCAGTCCTCTGTCTGCCTTCCTAACATGGTTCTTCAGAATTCAGACTAAATCTTCTAGTTCTATGCATTAGTACCATACTGTGCAGTCTGAACAATGTATAGCTTCAACTCTGAAAGTTTTCCATTCCTTTCTTATTTGCTGTAAATCTGGTAAGATTATATATCTTTGATGAACTCTTTACACAGACTATGCAAAGTTGTAGAATTGCTTCAAACAGATTACTCCAGTTCTGCCATCAAACAATCTGAAATACTAGTATATCCAAATATTAACTTTAGATCTTACATTCCATCTGTATTTGTTTCATATATATAATTTTTAACTCATGGCTTTGTTTTGACACTAACAGAACAAAAAAATATATTAATAATATATATGGAGGTGTGCAAGTTTAACTGAGAACATAGGTTCTTCCTTTTAGTATATTCTTATAGATTTTGAGTCCTACTTCTCTCATCAGTCCTATTATTTGCATGGATCTCAGTTTCCATTAAAGCTGGATTTTATGTTTGTTTTGTACAGACCCACCATGAATTTCTGAGTGTAGTGTACAATCTAAAGTCTTAATTCTACAAAAATATCTAAATCTGTTTAACTTCACTGACTGTTAGAAAAACCCTGAAATAAAGGTAAGGTAAAATTCAGCTTGTGTGTAACTCCTTGCAGGGCAAGATCAGAAATACTAAAAATCGTCAAAACAAATGCAGCACAGCTAAATTATGTTTCTGATAGTGTATCACTACATGCAGGTTGAACAGGGTTTAAGTAATATATGCCCACAACGACAGCAAATTATTACGTGTAATATCCCTTGAAATTTCAGTGTTATTCTACAAAGTGAGATGCACACAGATAGACATGCACTGTTAAGGACAGCTACCATTCACTAGCAGAGGAAGCAAGAAACCATACAGACCTGTCACAAATTCAAGGAAAGCAGAAGCTCCTTCTATATTTCCTTTTAGTCTTTTCAGTGTGAAATTGTAATTGCCCCCAGCAGCCAGGTCTGTAACACTGAAGTCATTCAGTGTTCCTGGAATTCTGAACTTTTTTATAACAGTATTGTTTGATAAAGATGCTTTATAAGAAGTGAAGTTAGTCTTGGTTGGATTCCACATTACAGTTGCAGAGGAAGTATTTACCATTTTTAATGTCAGACCACATATCCCAGCAGGTTCTATGGTAAAAATTATTGAGATTAATAAAGAAAAAATTAATCCCTAGTACTTAAAACATACAAAATAACAGTTTTTAAAAATATATGGTTTTTACTTAATAAATGTATTGAGACTTCAAAACATCAT
>WEKY01012063.1:10827-50027 GCA_013390045.1 Picathartes gymnocephalus
GCTATCAGTGGTTTGGCTTGGAATAAGCCATCTAAAGAAGGGATTTGGTAGGAGTGAGGGGCCATTGCCTGGCTGCATCTTGAGTAGTAACAAGATCCCTGAGTTGCCTCTGTCTGTCCTGGCCTGTGTGATGACACAATAGCCTGTGTCTTGATGCCGGAGAATAAATGGTGCCTCATGAGTAGTTCCTGTTGTAAAGTTCAGTATTTTGTGAGGAAGAGGTGCTTTAGAGATCTGAATTCTTTTCTAAGTCCTTAATTATTGTTGTGCCTAGTTAATATGCAGCATAAAGTCAAGCTTCACTTTTTGTTTCTACTTCCGTATTTTAATTATTTTCCATTCCAGGGGCACTGTGGTTCCTTGGGTGGAATTGTAAATGTCTTTGTCACTTGATCTCCAACAGCATGTGATAAAACTGTACCTTTGTCCTAGTTAATAGTCATGCTGCTTGTCTGAAAATTGAGTATCTAAATAATGTACAGATTAGTACCAGAATGAGAAACTAAAGTTTGAGAAATACTTAAAAAAATCTGATTTCTTTCATTCTTCCTTTAGTAAAATGTATTTGTATTTTTCTTCTGCAGCCTACAGTACAAAATTTCAAACAGATGGGATTCAGGCTTGTGGTGATAGAATTACTGTACTGAAAATCAGTCATTTTGACTGGCAGGAGCAAGGGCACATGTCAGTGCAAAAAACATGTTTTGTTTTACTCATGGCTGATCTGCAATGCTTAAATAATTGTTCTTAAGTTAATAGTATGAACAGAAATTTAGCTACCAGAATTTCATTGAAAAAAGTTAAATAAAGATCTGATTTAAAATGAAATGCTTACATGTTTGTGTTGACTTATGTGAGAGAGAGCTGAAATGAGAACACTGCATCTAAAAAGGCCTTTTTCATTTTACTAAAGTTTTTTCTCCTTTCAGGCAAAATGCTCTGCTTTGTGAGTCACACATGCAAAAAGTTCAACAGCTCATTTTTTCCCATTTTGTGATTGAAACTTAAATACAAAGAAACCTACAAAGAAATACAGCAGTATACCAGATGTTCACAAAAACAGACCCTTGTTAATAATAGAGACTCCATTTGTTGAAAGAATAAAACTTGGATCTAAGAATCTTTTCCTACGCTTGAATGCCGAATATGTTAACAGCATGTTTTACAATTCAGTGTTGGCTAAATTGTGTCTTGGAGAGTTCTATCAGTATGATTTGCATACATTTAAGTTTGGACTTTATAAGAAACAGGCAGTTTGAGAAACAGGCATTTAAAGAAAACTTTGCAACCAAAAACAGCCTTGTCTGTATGTTTACTGGAGAGTTGTACCAGCCAAAGGCAGAGGGGAAGGGTGCTAATTCTGACAATAGAAATCAGACCAGTAACTTTCCCACTGATCCCTTCCTGAGAACCTAGCTGGTTTGTTACCACATAATACAAATGACTGTCAGTAGATGGGAGAAACAGAAGCTCTTCAATCTTTTATTTTCATTATTTCACTGGAGTTGTATTTTCTTCTTTCAGATCCTGTGTAAATGGTGCACTGGTGTGTTCTGTCACTCAGTTATGGCATGGAGATAGAATATTATGGGGAAACAACCACTTTTTTAGGTAATAGTTGATGTTTATATTCCACCCACTTTACACTCAGCCTATTTTTTTTTTCCTTTCATTGTTCCACATAAACTTTCTTTATAAACTGAATTTCCATTTTTACTCAGAATCAATTTACCAAAGAGGAAACGTCGAGATTGGCTGAAAGACCTTGAAAAAGAAACTTCTTTAGGAGAGCATGATCTGGACGCAGCTAGTGAAGCTTCTTCAGAACCAGACTACAACTACGAGTTTGCACAAATGGAAGTTATTATGAAGACACTGAATAGTAATGGTAAGCTAACTGCCAGATAAAAATGTTCTTTTGGATTGTCTAACAAATTCAGCCTGGGACTCAATTTCTCGGTAAAAACAAGCAATACACTTGTTCCAGGGGCCTTTGGAGAATTTTCAGGATAAGATATTTTACAGAAACAGTGCTAAATGTGTGCATAAATATATATATGAAACATATATAACTATATATATGTAAAAAAATATGTGCACCTAGGTATAAATACAGACACAAATTAGTAGTTGGTTTGTGCTCTGACACACGATTTTATCTGTACTTCTGCTGTCTTTTATAGTGCAACTGAGTTGTAACCATATACCTGTAAAATCATCATCCAAGTTTCCTAAGTTGTTGATTTTGTGAGTTACTGCAGAAAAAAGGGGTGCACCATATATGGCTCTGTTAGCTTCATCTTGCTTTTTATAGCAAATGTTACTGATGCCATTTTAACCTTATTAAAAAAACATTAAATTGGTAACAGACCACTAGGCAAATGTCAGCTTGTTTTTCAACACATGATCACTCTCAGTATTTTGTTTCATCTTTGTTAAAACAAATTAATGATGCTTTTTTGGAACAACACAGTAAGATATAATATGGATAAAATAATGGTATGATCTATATAAAACAATATGGCTTTTTCATGATTTCCAGAAAGCAGGTCATAGCTCATATGATACAATAGAGTATGACAAAATGCTGAAAAACTTGGTAAACTGCTGAATACTTCGTACAGGTGTTCTAATACACAAAATCAAAGAGGCAAATACCCTGACCAAGAAGGCACACTAGATGGTGTTTCATTGCTTTCTGTTCTCCTTTCTTCATATCGTCACAGTATTTCCATTGTTTGCTGTGGTTTGCATGTTGAAATACAGCATTTACTTTTTGTTTCATCTCCTCTTATTCTTTTACTCTGTCTATTTTGCCACTGAGTACAGCATGATGGTCTCATATGTTCAATGGAGCAATACTTTGCAGATTTTTTACAGTTTTATTTTTAATGAGATTGCTTGTGTGAGTTACAGGGTTAGGTCACTTAAATTGATATGAAATTGCTGTTTGATAACAGAAATATTCTCATACCAGGAGATGAATTTCAGATGAATCTGCCATCCTGGTGGTCTTCAGTGTTGTCATCCCTCGTGAAGATTCTGTTGCCCATTTTAAAGGTCTCAAACCATCCCATATCTGTGCCAAAACTGGGACAAAGGTTTTGAACTAAATTGGCTCATGCATGAGGCTGCTGGAAAAGTCTGAAAGCATTAATTGATGCTTGATCTGCTTGTTACTAACTGGAGATTTGACTGAAGTGTATCAGTCTATAATGAGCCAGTGTTCTTTGAACAGGAGGTCGCATTTTTTGGTTTTCATGTGTTCTTATCCAACTGATTGAAACGACTCTTCACAACAGTCCAGTGTCTTTACATTTTAGTTCAGTAAGCTTTTCTGACTGTGGTCCAGGCCAGTTTCTGTTTTCGTTGGTTGCTTTCTATGTCTTGGTCAAGAACAGTTCAGACCTTGCTGTTCCTTAGAGCTCTTTCTTCCCTACTGCAGAACAAAAGTCTGCAGTCATACACATCATACTGTTTCAGACGTGCCATATCCCAGTTTCTGCTGCTTCAGCTCACTCCAACATAGGTGTTGCTTAACTAAATTGGAGAAGTAAGTGAGAATAAAATGCTGACAAAACAAGTGACTGTGAGGATCATAGCCTGGCCTTTTGATTTGAATTTAGATAAACAGAACCTAGTAGCACTTTCTCAATGGTATAGCTAAAGTACCTTTTTTCTGACAGGCTTCCAGTTTGTTGTGTAAGAGGTAAAGCAGCTTTGTTACAGTACCATTTATTTATTTATTCTTCCCTAAAATGAAAAATAAATATGGGTAAGGAAGAAGAAATAACTAAATGATTGAAGACTGTTAATTCTATTATACATATTCTCTGGAGAAGTCCTAAGAGGAGAATGAAGAGCTATTTTAAAAATTTGATTAGATAATTGTTTTATAAGCTTGGATAGATACAGCCCAAAGCAAGAGGGTTTGGTTTCCCTTTGTTTTGGTTTCTGGGTTCCACCCGCCCCCTGGATTTGTTTGAGAATTATAATCCTCTTTAAATAAATATCCTGGCTTCTCCAGGGTGCAAACACGTTTGTTTTTATGGCATGTAACCAGTACAACAGTGTCACAGACTCCATCTGGCTCCAAAGAACCTCTGAGGAAAATGTGTAACTTTGAAAACTGCTGTAAAGAAAACATCCAGATTCTTTCCTTCCTTCAGCATGTTAACTTTCTTTGTGGGATTCTGTCAGATCAGCTTTGTACTGCTAATTTGTGATGCTGGTCAAACACAAAATGCATCAAAGAAGTTTACTTTATTCTCGTATACTGTGCAGGGGTTAAGTAAACAATGTGATTAGGTTAGGCAGCTTCTCATTTTAGCAAACAAAACTGTTACAGCTCAGGGAGAGGATTTTCATAAAATTTAGCAAAGCAGCCTGTGTTATAACCCTCTTCTAGCTTGCTTAGAAAAATATACTTGCAAGAAATCTTAGGGAATTTATTCAGCATCAGTGTGACTGGATTAACAGATTCCAGATGTGAATTAAGTGACATTGTAGCAAGGTAATAAGTGCTGCTTATCCTATGAAGAAAATACATCTTTATGCTCAGTGTCAGTAGTCTATGATATTGCAGGGGATTAACTGCATATGAATATCTTTTTCGGGGTCATTGAAGTCTTGTTGTCACATAAATATGTAAAGGATTGGGACTTGGAACTTTTAACACTGTATGGAATTTGCTGTGTATTTGGCAGACAGTGGGTAGAATCTTCCTTAATTTATTTGACTTTGCATGAGGAATCCAAAATTGTAGAGCGTGGTATTGAAATTTCATTTGAACACTGTTGTAACTCTTTTGAATTGTAAATAAACTTGACTGTTTATTTCTTCAGATTCTACCTAGGTAGTTTATAACTCACACCATACTTTACTTTTTTTCCTGTGATAGGCTTAAACTTTTTCAAAAACTAAATTAAAAAGTTTTCTAAAACTGTAAATTTACCTTTTTGCATTACAATACAAGCATAACCCACTTTTTTCTTTTTTTCCCAAGCAGTACAGGCTTATGTTGCAATTGGAAAGTTTTATACTAGATTCTTGCATCTTGTTCCAAATATTTATCATGGTTTAATTTGATCCTGTGGTTGTTGTGATCCTGTAAATCTGGGTGGCTGAAAAGATCACTTTTATTAAAGAAATCTGCTCCTTGAACTCCTAGCTGTTCTTTGAGCAATTTAGGAAAGTCTCATCTTAATGAGTCAGCCTTAGATTCATTTCCTGTGTTTGCAAACACAGTGGAGGGATTTTAATTTCTTCCACATCTCTTCTCTATCATCTGCATAATACCTGATTTTCTCAAACATTCTTATATATAACTAAAACTGGTTTGGGGATTATTCAGCAAAGTCCATGTATTTTAAGGTAGTTCTGGTATTATCTGAGGAGTTAGGAGGATAATGATGGTGCAGGTGAACATTAATAGCTTGGTTTGTAGTCCAGAATTTTAGAACTTGATTCAGTCAGGGGTTTTTGTTGCACTGTCTGTTTAGAAGCTAACTTCTTTCTGAGAATGTCATGTACTAAAAAGTAATATTTCTAGTTATTTTAAGACACTTTTATGCATCACTAGTTTGCTATTTGGTTGCTATTTATACTGACTGATTTTTAACTTTGTGCTTTATAATTACCATTGTGGTGGTATTTATAATGTCTTTGTGTGAAGCCAGTGATTTCTTTCATGAATAAGGCCAGGGCCACAGAAGCAACTTGCAGAAGTGTTTGCATAAAGCAAGAGGAAGATGGTTTATAACTAAATCACACAGATTTTTTTTTTTTTGTTTGTTTGTTTTGGTTTTGTTTTTGTTTTGTTTTTGGGGTTTTATTGAGTGGCACACCTCTAATTCCAAAACAGGACAGTGTAATTAAATCTAGGTTTATTTTTCTCCCTCCTTTGTGACAGACTGACATCCTCAAAAATTGCAGCAGCTTCTTTTTCTTTTCCTTTTCTTTTCTTTTCTTTTCTTTTCTTTTCTTTTCTTTTCTTTTCTTTTCTTTTCTTTTCTTTTCTTTTCTTTTCTTCTTTTTTTTTTTTTAATATATTAATGAAATGGAAGAGGTATCACAAGCAGTTATTTTTAGAGATGAAGCTTTTTGCATTTGACAGTCCTGGCATGTCGTATTGCAGTATTGCTTCCCCTAGCAGTCCACCACTCCAACTTTGGAACTCTTCTCCCTTCCTCTTGTGGTGTACAGAATCAGCAATCTGTTGGGCGGTGTGCTGTTGCTCAGTCGTCTAGACTGGTCCTCTTGCAAACCACTTTGTTTGCTGTATTTGAGCTTTCAGAGATGTGTGCCTGAACCAGGTAAATGTACTAGCAGTACATAGAGCTTACTCTATTAAATGGCTCTTGCAGAGGCACAGGCTGGCATTGGATCTAACCCCAGGAACAGAGGGAGTAATGTTTCACTAATTTGAATGCACTTCAGATTTATCCCTAGCTGATTGACACAAGCAGCGTTTTCAGGATAGAATGTCCAAACGGATATTTGTTCTATGTTGATACTGAGATGAAACGTGGTTTGTAAAGCTAAATGCAGAAGGCCCCTGCCAGGACATATTTTGTCTGCCTCAGTGCTGTGCAGCACGTTAGTGCAGTGTGATGTGACACCAGTCAGATCATTGGTTTGTCTCAGTTTTCATCTGCAGCTCTCCAACATGTTTCATTCTCTGCCAAAACAGAGAAAGTACATTGCTTTTTACTTCCTTAAGTCGTTTCCTCGTCTGGTTAACATCATCTTCCCTTGTGTTTTGCTTTGTTTTCTTACTAATTTGTTTCCTTTTCCATCTATTCTTTTTTTCCTACTGGGATTCTGGAATATATTATAACTACACAGCACTTAAATATGCAGTAGACAAGGGTCTTAACCATTGTTCTAGCCTTTTGCATGCCATTTGGTTTTTTCATTTTTGTTTGGATTTATATATGTAATGCAATATTTAATAATTTGGCTTTTGTTTTGGGGTGCAATTTGTGTTTGCAAAGACTCTGGGGTGTGTTGATTGCTGTTACCAACTAATTAATGGCTGTCCTGTAATGCTGAAATGACATTTTCTTATGTGTTCTGGATTTTTTCCTTTTTTTTTTTTTCCTTCCCTTCTTTTTAGACCCAGTACAAAATGTAGTCCAGATCTTGGAGAAGCAGTACTTGGAGGAGAAGCAGAGCGCTCTCGAGGAGCAGCGGGTGATGTACGAGCGTGAGTTGGAGCTGCTGCGGCAGCAGCTCTCCCCAGAAAGGCAGCACCAGCATGGCAGCGACAGGCTCTCCTACACTGCTCAGGCTGCACAGCAGAAAGTGAATCTCTGGACAGAGGAGAGGTGAGAATACTGGTGTTAAAACAAAGGAATCAGTAAGAACTGCAAAGAGTGAAAGACGGGGCTTGAACCTTCCATCCAAAATCAGTAACACTTTTTGTGGAGTTGATGTGTAGAACAAGATCTATGCTTCCACCAAAGCACTAGCATTTTGTCAAGGGCTGAGTTCTGATGTTTAACGTGTGCAAGATTTAACTCAAAAAGACATAAAAATACAGCTCTTTTTTTTTGAGCAGTATTATAGGTCAGTTTTCTGTGGGATTTTTGTTTCCTTGTTTTTCTTTTTTAAACTTGAAAACTGCTTATGAAATATTTGGTTTAGCAATTACTGTTTTAGTTCTTGAAAGAAAGTGAAGAATAGTCCAGAAAGGTAAACTTGTCGACTAAGACTAAGGAGTCCAGTAAGGAGTATTGTATTTTGCATGTATACAATGAGAGCAATAATATTTTGCCATCAAAAAACTGTAAAAAAATACAGAGAATGAGGATCCATGTATGTTGTATGTATGTGTTTCTAATCATAAACCCAGCTTTAGAAGAGAATTGCTCTGGTTGAGCTACTTAGGCAGTTAAAGGCTTACCATGAGGTGAGCTGGCCTCTTCACAAAGGAATAGCAGGCACTTGAATGCAACCTGGGTGAAGGACCATCATGAGGTTTGTGGGGACAGTTAAAATGCAGTCTAGGAAGATGTGAGCAGAGTGTTTGCATTTTGACAATGAAAGAAGCTTGTTCTTGGTGTCATTGAGGAGAGAAGGATGCCAGCTCCACAGAGAGAAATTCAAGGGGCAGCAACCGAGATGATTTAAGTTTTCGCAATACCAGTGAGTATTCTGTCATGGGGCTAATTCAGCAGGAAGACTGCCTAGATGTTCTAACAGGTTTCTTGTAAATTTATTTCATCTGTTTCTTTTAAAACAGAAGCTTCTTTATTCACTCAATATTTTTTTCTATATGTAGTGAGTTTGAGTGCTCTTTTCTATGTAATTATTTTTGCTTTATTCGTCGCCATTAAAAAACCAAATCCATTTACAAGAGGGATCTAAACCAAGATAGTCAAGATTGTTTTGCAGCTTTCAAGTTGAGAGTGTTAGAAATAGAACAGGACAGATCTTGGTTTAGTTTTTGCGCAAGATTTTGTTTTGTAATTTCTGCCCAGTTTAGCCTGGGAAAAAAACCTAAAGGAATAGCTAACTGTTGACCAGCAATGACTAGAATGTTTTTCATGGCAAGTGTGGGGAGAAATAGTTCTATGATTCAGCATTAATTAAAATAATTCTTTGCCCTTGTAAAAGCTAAAAACAGAATTATTGGGAACTGAATGTAAAATATCGCAGAGTCGTGGTTGGGATTTGCAAGCTCTACTAGAGCTGCACAAGGAGTGCAGAGTGAGAGATGTGTTAGCTGGAGCCCTTTGTATTCAGAACTGCTTTGAGCACAGCAAGGCCATCAAGAAATCATTGATAACGCACTGCAGTAGCAGAGAAGGGAACTGGGCTTACTGGCAAGGGAGGCAGTACCTCTAAAAAATGCAGCAGAAGGGAAAAGGAAGTAGCAAAAAACTTGCCTGTCCTTGAGAGCTGAGAAGAGAAAATGGTAATTGATTCACTTAAAATTGACCACCATAACCATGTAATCACAAAAAAGAGAATCTGGAGTGATATCAAGGCTAAGTGTTCTGTCAGATTTCACTTCTCTGTAGTTGTTAGATGTTTTTGAGGAGGAGCTGTACTTTGAACAAGAAGTTTTGCCTCTGAATTTCATGGCTGAATGCTTTATTCTGTGTTGAACTGCTTGAAGCCTGTACTTTGCTGCATTGTTAAAAAGAGGAGAATGGATTCTCTTTGGAGCGATCCATGAGGAGTCTGATAATGTTTTGGTGGCACTGCAAGCAGTTTTCTGGAAGAACTCATTATCAGTTTCCTGTCCTCCAGAAGATCATCTTAGGTATACTTTTTATTTATTCATAGTTCTAGAGGAGGTTTTGGCTACTGAAAGAAGCGGGGGAAAAATTAATCATCATAAATAAGAAACCAGAAAAAAAAAATCTTTTAGTGGTTTCTGCTGTAAAAGCATGGCAACATGTTGCTGAGAGGATGTTTACCAGCCATCTGGCCAGAGGGCAAGAAATCCTGGAAAGAATGGGAAGACTAGACATGAAAAATGTGCAAAAGTTCCAAGAGTCTGGATTGCATGGGATTTGATTGGTGCAGTTTTAGCTGTCTCTCTGTTGCTGTTGCAAATGAAGCTGAGCCCTACTGGATCAGCAGGCAAAATTAATTTGATAGGTATCAGATGTGGTCATGTGGCTGTATCTGTCAAATCAGCTGGAACTCATTGCACAGAGGTCATTCCTGCTTTCTGCTGACTGCGGAAGGACAGATGATACCTGGCCTGGTGTTAAATCCTGTTGGCATAAAGTTAACCCACTGTAACTTTGAACAGATTTTATTTGCTGGGATGGTAGTGTACTAGATCAGGGATTTAGTCCAGCATATCCTGTATCTGGCATTGGGAATCCCAAAGACTTGCCATGATACCTCATGAGTGTCAGTTGTTTCTCCTTGTCTGACTTAAATGAGTGTTTCAGGATTTCATGTTCAATGAGTGTTTGCTCCAGTTAATACCCTAGTGGAGCTTGTCATATGTTTCATGTAGTAAGAATTAAGAAATCCTATTTGAAACTTTTATTTTTTTGCTTAACTTTCTGGAAGGGTTCTGGCACAGCTGTATCCGGAAAAACACAACTGTTATAAGAACTGCCCATAATAATTGGTTGAGTTACTTGTAAGTTCTCCTTGCAGTCTTAAACCATTCCTTTCTTAAGAATCTAGCTAAGATTGGTGAAAGAGCCTCCCCAAAAGCTTTCCAGAAGCTGGTGTCCCAGATTAAGGAAGTGACTGGCTGTAGCTGGATCCAATGGCTCTTACAGCACTTACATACAGATAAAAGTTGCCTTCTGTTTCTCAAGTTAGTCAGTTGTCTTGCAGTGGCTATAGATGTAGTGCACTCTCAGTATGAAATACTTTCTTGTGATTAATTCTTAATTTTCTGTGTGAATCCAAAATTATAGCTGTCTACGGAATGTCACTCTCATGGTCTGGAATTGCTTATTTAATTTCGATAGCCTGAATAACAGAAGCAGAGGCAGAGGGAAAGGAATTTCCCATCTAATGCTGGGGGGAGATATGGAGGAAGCTAATAAAAATCCACTGATAGTAGCAGCTATTCAGGACCCAACAAAACCCTCCACTGTTGCAAACCTAGGCTGGGTAGTGGAGAGAGACAAAGCTGCATGTTTTAGCATATTGAAGGCACTAAAATTCAGGGCTGCTTGTTAACACTGCTGGTTGTGTACTACTTTAGCTGTGGTATCAGGGGTCTGTCAGAGTGCAGTTTGAATTAGCCATTCTTTGGGATTTTTTGGTAAAAGATAACCACTCAAGCAGAATTCTGTTGGTCACTGAGAAGCATGTTAGCAGCAGGAAAATTTTGCCTGTATTCATAGGAAGGCCCTTGTTCTTCCTACAGCTGTGTATAATTTAAAGTGTTTTGTAGAAATGAGAAGTGTATGTACTCAACGTGTACCATATTTCAGTAGGGCTTTGCATAGAAAGGCTAAAAAAATCATACAGGCGAGAGCTGGTGACTGAAACATTCAAAGTTTGATCGTGAGTTTTATAAAGGTGATGAGACACAGTAAATGCTGTTGAGATTACAAAGAAAAGCAGAATGAACTTTCCTCAGAGGGTAATTGTGATCATTTAAAAAGGCAATTTACAGATGAGAATCCCAGGTGAGGGCATATCTTAGTATGCAGGTGTATGTATAGTATATGTCACAGCAGGTTTACCAGGTGTTGCGTTAGAGTGTTGCTCAGACAGGCCTGAGAAACCTCTCTGGAATTTGTCCAGAAACTGAGTGCACAGGCTTTAACCTGTGTTCATTTATCTGTTACTTAAAAGATACCTTGGGTAAATAGGATTTAAGATTTTTTTATTTATATTTTTTTAATGTGTACACTTGAGTAAGTGGGCAGAGATCTGTGGTCACTGCAAAGCCCTTGGAGTGATACAAAGCTGTGGCCTGCAGTGATTGCAGGTTCTAACATCATGATCTGAGGAAGAGCAGGTTTTATCAAGATGAAGCCTCACATGTTGGGACTGGTAGATTCTGTGGGACAGGACTCCAGATTAAAGACAAAGACAGCTGCAATGATTTCATTTCTTGAAAATACGAAATGTCCTCAGGGTTTTAAACAAATCATCACTGTACCAGCTCCCACATTACTGTGCCCTTTTATTTGGGCATCACTGTACTAGACGTGCCTCAACAGTAATTTGTTTGTTTAATATGTGATCACTGCTTTTTCCTCAATAAAATTGTCCAAGTGTTTTTGTGTTTGCTGACACAGTGCCACACAGCATTTCCTCTTAAACTTGTTTCAGAAAAGTCTTTGTTAGCATCTCTATTTGCAGCTTTCCAATAATAGAAATAGGTTTCTGTGTATTTTTCATGTTACCTACTGCACCACAGGGATGAATTGTTTCGACAGAGCCTGGCTAAACTTCGAGAGCAAATAGTAAAGGCAAATACTCTGGTGAGAGAAGCAAACTTCTTAGCAGAAGAAATGAGTAAGCTAACAGATTATCAAGTAACACTTCAGATCCCTGCTGAAAACCTCAGTGCCAACAAAAAGGTAATGATAACAAAGAATGCTGGAAAACAGCTTTGTAGCTAAGCTGTGTAGACATGTATAATATTCGTCCAACTTGAACCCATAAAATGTTACTTTTGTTAGATTACGCATAGACAAAATAGAAGCACTACCTGACTAATATACTGAAAGTGAATAATTGAGTAAAAATGGCAACAGAGCATTAAGTATGGCTCTTGCTGTTTTCAAGTGTGTGATCACCATATGTCCGTGCAGACTATGAACAGACATTTGTGTTCTGTTGCTTCAGAACCTGCATTTTAGTTATGTCTGCAGAAATTAATGAGTTTTGTTAGTTTCCTACAATTTTGTGTCTTAAAGGGTTTTACAGTGCTGCTGTAAATATAATAGCAATTAAGATAATATTCTTGTCCTAAGGGCTTTGATTGAGTATGTTAATGTTCCTGTGGGAATGGTCATTGTTTGAGAAGGATAAAGAGATCTGGATCCTCAGAGGTGTATAGGCCATGCTATGTCTGAGGACAGAAGTCACATGACTGGCATGCAGAGAGAAGTTGCATACTATGTATTTTATTACTTTCTAGGAATGCAGTTTGGGTGAAGAGTTAAACTACTTACACGTACCTTTCCTGCACTGACTGTTTTTTCTTCTGATTTAGAGGGGTGCAATAGTAAGCGAACCTGCAATTCAAGTGAGAAGAAAAGGAAAAGGTACTCAAGTGTGGACTATTGAGAAACTAGAGAATAAATTGATTGACATGAGAGACCTCTATCAAGAATGGAAGGAGAAAATTCCTGAGGTAAATTTATGTATTTTCAAAATGGATCAAAGATTGAGTTCGTTTTCTTTAAACCCCTTTTAATATGTTGTAGATAGCAAATACAATGACTTTGTATATGAAAGGTTAGGGTATTGTGTTTTTTTTTTTAAAAACAAAACCAAACAAACAAACTAAAACCCAGAACAAAACCGGTATGACTAATACTAAATATTCAAAATGCTCATGCATAATTAAACACAGGTATGTCCTATCTCACGTGTGTTCTCAGATGTTAAGTGTGCTGAGGTCAGATATAATTGTGCTGAGGTAGTAACTCACAATGCCACTAAGAGCATATGTGTACCTGGCCTGCAGATGACAACCAGGTCTGAATGGAAGCAGCAAGCTGCATTAGAATTAAAATTATTAAACTGCACTCAGTGTCAAAGCTAACAAAGATGCTGCTTAGATACATTCAAGGTGCAGAACATGCTAGTGGGATAAAACTTGATTTTAAACTATGAAATAGTCTTTAATTTCATTTGTACATTTCCCAGCCTTAAAGTGGTGAAGAAATCAATTGAAGATACTTAGTCTACATCAGTATTTTCATCAAAACCAAGTGGTGTTTTGTGAGAATTTAAGTAGCACATTAGCCTTGGCAGATAAGAATGAGATTTGTCAGAAGCTTGCTTGTTTACTGGAAAGAGATGTGATATTTGGTATTCCAGAAGACATCATCTAAGTATCCAAGTAGAAGTGCACAGGAAGTATATCTTACTGTCTTGTGGCTGATAGGAGCACCTAAATTACTTGTACCAAGAATCATTCTCAAATATGTTTGAACAACTCTTGTGCCTTTGTTACATGCTTTGGACGGGACAATGGGAATCTCTAAAATCATAACACAGGGGAGGTCAAGCACTTCATCTATGCCCATTGAAGACAACGATGATTTTGCTGCTGACTTTAGTAAGAACTGATAGCACATATTTGAATACATTATGTCTGCCTGAGCCAGGATCATCCTTTCCATGACCTATGTCGTCCATAATGCATGTGTTCTATGTGCTACATAGAAACATGTAGGTCAAATGCATGTGTTGAAGACAAAAGAGGAGAAGAAGGGAAGGAACTAAAAAATTCACTGAGTGCATATCATGCTAGGAATCTGCATGAATTCTTTGTGGCTGTGTGGGGAATGCTGCAGGTGCGATCTCTGCTCTATGGGAGTCATAAGAACACTTGTAGGCTTAAGTGGGAGTCATTCTGCACCTTCCCTTTGCCCTTGTAGTGGTTGCCAGCAGCCAGACCAGCACAACCTGAGGATGGTTTGACCTCTTGTGTAAGAAGTATAAACAAAGCAGAAAAGGTGAAACATCTTGAAATCAATGGCTATTGTTATTGCTCATGGTAAAATCTGCTTTGCTTTGACATTGCTCAAATATGTAGGTCATTGTATTTTTATATCTTAAGTAAAGGAAGGATTGTATAATGTCTCATCTCAAAGATTTCATTTCAAATTTGTAATATGATTCTAGTCTCTTTCTGCTTGTGTAACAGGAAGGAACAGAAAAGATGGGTAGTGAAGTCATTTTTGCGCCATGGTCTTTTAATACTGTGAGGTTATTTGATCTCCTGTTCCCATGCTGGTGCTTTTGTGACATCTCTTTCATTATCTCTAAAACAGATAAGGAAGCTGATTGGCAAGAGAGGAGATCCTTTCTACGAACCGCAGGAGAACCACAACTTGATCGGCGTTGCCAACGTGTTTCTGGAGTGCCTTTTCTACGACGTGAAGCTGCAGTACGCCGTGCCCATCATCAGCCAGCAGGGCGAGGTAGGGCTGGGCTGGGCTGGGCACGCTGAGCGCTCCTGCAGGGAGCTGTGTGCTGGGAGGATCCCTGTGCACCGGGGCTTTAACAAGCAAATGGTGCCTGCTGTCTTGTTTCCCAGTGAATAAGTGTTTTTCAAGTGGCCATGTGTGTTCTCTGTGTAATTGCCTTCAGGTTGCAGGTCGGCTGCATGTTGAAGTAATGCGTGTCACTGGGTCTGTCCCAGAACGTGTGGTAGAAGGAGATGACTCGTCTGAGAACTCCAGTGAGAGTGGGAGTCTGGAAATCATGGATAACAATGGTGAAATTGTTCACAGAGCAAAAAAACTCTCCTGCAGGGTGAGTGAGAACACCTGATGAAGTTTACCGTTTCAGGCCTCTGTAACTATTTAGTCAGTCTGATGTAAAGTACTAAGCTATGTAGACTATTGCTTATTGAAAAGTCTCTGAAAGGACTTCTCTTGTTCCAGCTCAGGGTAGGCCAGTCAGTGGTTGCCAGTGGCTGATTTAATTTGTATTCGTTTCTAGTAGATACGCATCTGCATCATGAATACTAGTGTAACAAGGACAATCCGTTACAGACACAGAAGGGGAAGTAGTTTTTCCCTGTAACTATCTCCTGTAGTTTGATCATCTAATGTAGTATCTATGGGTGGTGTATGGATTTCATTTCTTCTGTGGTAAAGCGTTTCATTCTCCACTCGAGCTTATCAGCTTCCTCAAACGAAATATGTACGTGGGTGAGGTCCTTTTGTCTACATTTCTGTATAGGCACAATAAAATTTCCTAAATGGGAACATCCTTACTGCCCTTTAAAGCTTCTTCTTGGCTGTTGGTCTTCAGTTTGCAGTTGAAGAAGAAACAATCATATTCATGACAACATCTGTTTTGTCTCCTCAGGTGAAAATAAAAGAAGCAACCGGACTGCCACCTAATCTCTCCAATTTTGTCTTTTGTCAATACACATTTTGGGATCAATGCAAGTCAACAGTAGCAGCACCAGTGGTAGATCCAGATGTGCCTTCCCCTCAGAGCAAAGATGCTCATTTTACAGTGACCTTCTCTCACTGTAAGGTAAGTATTTTTATTATGAAATAGTGTTACCAGGAGTATCATATGTTTGATTAGATTTTGAGCCTTGTTCTGCTGGGGGAAGAAGGAGGGAGTCAAGTCATATAACTAATGACTTTTGACCATGCTTAAGAATGCCATAGTATTTTACTTCATCACTTCAGAATGTAGCAAAAGGAAAAGATCTTTTAATTAGTGGTCTTCTAAATTAAGATGTCATCTTTAATGTGTGGAGAAGGCTATTGTTTATATAATGACAACTGATGATATACTTGTTTGGTAAGCTCAGTAGCTTAAAAGAGATGACTGGAGCTGTGACATCAGTTCTATGCAAATTTCCAAAGTATGAAATGTGGTATGCAGAAGCATGAATTGCTGAGGTAATGAGGTTTTACAACTTTCATGTTCAGAGTCAAGCTGTTAGATGCAAACTGTATGATTTTATCAGGCAGGAAGTTAGTTGTTTGGTGTGTCCTTACAAGCAAGTTGAGGAGATAGAATTATTTAATATGGTTGAATGTGATTTGTTTTTCTCATTGCCAGGACTATGTGGTGAATGTCACAGAGGAGTTTTTGGAGTTCATTTCAGAAGGAGCTCTTACTATTGAGGTGTGGGGTCACAGGTGTACTGGCAATGGCAGCTCTGTTTGGGAAGTTGATTCTCTTCATGCAAAAACTAGGACACTGAGAGACAGGTACAAATAAATTACAAATGAATGCTTCCATCAACTTTCTAAAAGTTTTGTAATACCTGTGGTGCACAAAATACTTTGAGGCATCCATGAGTTTTTATGGGGATGTCTTTTTAGGTGGAATGAAGTAACTCGAAGAATAGAAATGTGGATTTCTATACAAGAATTGAATGAGATGGGTGAATACACTGCAGTTGAACTCCATCAGGCAAAAGATGTAAACACAGGGGGAATTTTCCAGCTTAGGCAGGTATGCGTCTTTTCCTTGCCTTCTTATTCATGCTTAAATTGATTTTGAAATTTTATTCTTAGTTTCTCTCTACCTCTCAATTTCCTGCTTAGGGTCATTCTCGCAGAGTTCAGGTGACGGTGAAACCTGTGCAGCATTCAGGAACGTTGCCCCTCATGGTAGAAGCAATTCTTTCAGTCTCTGTAGGTGGGGTGACTGCCAGATCAACCAAACTGCAAAGGGGCTTGGACAGCTACCAGGTAAGGCAGTTAATTTCTCAATTTGGTGTGGTTCTGCTGTTCTAGACCCAGCCCAACATAATTCCGAAAGAGACTGTAGCACACTGGTACATGATTTGCAGTTTTACATGTGTTTGGGGTTAATACATGTAACATGAGCATGTGGTGCTAAACCTGCTTCTTTTTTTGCTTATAAGTCAATGTATGACTGATAAAGTACTGAATGTGTTAGGACAGAAGGAACATGGAAATTATTTTTACCTTTTACTAGATTTCTCGTGCTATTAGTTTCCCTCCCTTCTAGGAATGGTGAAAGTTGAGGAGGTGAAAAGAAAAAAAAAAAAAAAAAAAAGAGAAAATGCAGTGAGCTATTGTTTAGCTTTTCAAAAAAGTACCATGTTGTTACTTGACCAGAATCAAAAACAGTCATCACTGAATGTGAAAGGGCTATTCCACATAGCCAAGATAGTCCTTAAGAAGCATTAATTATTTCAGCTGATACTGGACAATTTCATATTGGAAATAAAGCATGACTTAAACAGTGATGGCAAAGAACAAGCGGAATGTGTCACCCAGGAAGGGAAGCAAGGTGCCTTTTTTCAGAAAGTTTGCATTCAGTACCACAAGTAATCCTAACCTTAGATACAGATGAAATTGTAAAACTTGAGATTAGTGATCTGCTTGCTCAGTCCTTTTTCTGGCACTGGATTCTGGGGGCAGTTAATTTTTTTTTTTTTTTTTTAATGAACATTTTCACTAATACTCAAATCATGGCTGAACTGCTACAGTCTGTAATGAAAAAAAAAATTGTCTGCCTATTAATAAGACTAGTTATTTGAGTGTTGTAATTTTAACATTTTACAAGTTTGTGGCAGAAATGTTGGTATTCATGTTTTGGGTTATTTCTTTGAATTTCTGTTGAGTGAAATGCATGGGTTTTGTGTTTTACAAAATGTATTTTCTCCTACCAGAAGGAGGAGGATGATGGTGGTGATATGGATAGTTACCAGGTATTGCTGCTGTTGCTGTCAATCCTGCGGCATGGGGCACAGCTAATGCTAATGGCCAGCAACTCTCAAATGAATAAGCAAAAGCGGCTTTGAAATACACACGTGATGTGCATTTTAGAGGCTACCTGGGCTATAAAACACTCCTATTTCAGTTTACTTTGTGACTTTATACTCTTACAGTGTCCTCTCTTCTCTAGTACTCTGCAGTCAACTCTCCTAACTGGCTACATGAATTGCTATGGGAATAAAAGCTTTGAAACTTTAATTTAGAATGAAAGCAGTTTCTGGTGAATATCACAGGGAAAAGAACCAGCAGCTGCAGGCATCTTTTCCAGGCAAATTATGCAGCATAGGATATTTTGTTTGTTTTTTAAAGAATATATCATTACCTTTTAATGCAGTTTTCTGAAATGCTTGAGTGAGAGTGGAGGATATGAGTGGGGGGTAGATACAGAGGCTTCAGTGAAGTAATTTTCTCTTATCTGCACAAAACCCAACCTTGACCCTGTTTTTCTGTGTGATAAGTTGCAATTTAGACAGTATAACAGAAGACTCATTTTAAAAGGTGACAAAGAGCAGAAGAGGAAATCCTCCCCCCCCCAAAGTAAAATAAATTTCAGAATTCTACACAGAAGACTTTTTTCTAATAGGCAGTCTTACAGAAGTAAAACCAGTTAGGTGAGAATGCTGATATCTCTTAAGATGATGTGTTAGGTTTCCTAGCAATCTCAAAAATACAATTTAAGGTACTAACTTCTTGCGGGCTGTTTATGCGCTTCCTGACATATCACAGAGAAGAACCAACCAGATTTTCTGTGATACCACAAAGCATGATTGCATGATGGGTTTTGTTTGCATGAGAAATCTTTTCATTGCACTGAAAGCAGCTGCTAGCAGTGGAATTTTGTGCAGGTTTGAGGGCATACTGACCTGTCTAATCTTCAGGAGATCTTATGATCAACTGATGATACTGGGTTTTCCTCTTCCCTATGCTATTCTAAAGTTTGATTGCCACTTCTGTGAGTCATTAGCTCATGGGGTGTAATCTGTTCAGCAGCAGAGGCAGTCACATTTTCTTTTCTCCTGTTAAAATCTGGGACTTGAAAGCAAATAAACTTCCCTTCATGGGTGATGAGGTACTTAATCAACGTGCATGTAATTCAGGGGAAAAACATTTTCTGCATTGTGCAAACCATTTAATATAAATTCTGATTAAATTACCACAAAATTCACTGCCCTTTGTTCTTGCCCACATAGTCTAGTGACTTTCTTCTCTATTTCCATGTTAGGAAGAAGATTTAAACTGTGTACGAGAAAGGTGGTCTGATGCATTAATAAAACGCAGAGAATACTTAGATGAGCAGATCCAAAAGATCAGCAACAAACAAGGTTTGCAGCTTGAAGTCTCTATCGTACTTTATGCCATGTACAACAAAAAGTGTGTCTGGTGTGTAATCCTAATCTATTCCACTGTAGAAAAATCTGAGGATGATATAGAACGGGAAGCCCGGCTGGTGGAACAGTGGGTAGGGCTGACGGAAGAGAGGAATGCAGTGTTTGTTCCAGCACCAGGCAGTGGAATTCCCGGTGCCCCCGCAAATTGGTATGTTCAGAAAAGCCACTGGAGTTGTCAGCTTTTTGTACATAAACTGTGCATGCTGCAAGGTGAAAATGTAAGGATGTTTTGGAGCTTCTGATGTTCCCCTGTGGTACTACAAACTGCATTCAGCTGGCAGAAGGCTTAGAAGGTCAGATGCTGTTCTGAATGTAAGAAAGATTTGCTTGGCTAAGATACTACATAGAGTAGCTTTGAAATAGCTTTCAAGGTTTGAAAATCACCTTTGAATATAATATAGTGTTTTGCAACTTTATACAATTGAGAAAATTATCTAGTAGTTTGATTCCTTTCAGAAAAGGAGTGGTTGAAAGACGGATGGCAGAACACATGGTAATGTCATTGATAAAGGGTGGAGAGGGAAGAAACTCTGATTTTAAAGGATGTGTTCTCTGTTTGATCTGATTTTGCAATATATTTCTCTAGTTTCATTTAAATCTGTGTTTTAACTAAGATCTTTGGAGCTGACATGCAAAAATGAAGAATGCAACATGTTAGGTTTGGGAACGTATGGACAAGAAATACTTCTCTAATCAAGTGCACACGAATGTCTCCAATGGTATTTGGGGAATAATGTAACAATACTCTTTTCTTGCTGTTTTTCCTCTTATCCACCTCAAGTGTGCTGTGGTCATATAGCTAAAAGTGTGTTTATAGATATAAAGACTGCCAGTAGTTACATATCCAGTTGTTTTGAACGTTGCTGACCATTATATATGAGATGACTACAACCAGTTAACTTCACAAGGAACAGAATAGGATGTTTAAAATTCTGGTCCTCACAGTAACTGCCATGTGCTTTGTGGTGTGAATTGAGTTTTGGCAAAGCTCTACATTTAGCTCTGTGTGTAGATAAACAAAATGCTGTCTGTGCCACACAGGCACTCAGAGTAGCCACCAAAATGCTGACAGCTTTAGCCATTGGTTACAGTTAATGAATATTGCATGGAGATCTGTTTGCCCAAATTAGCTGAGGTATGAATTTGCCTTCTTTGTTGCCAGCAGTTTGTTTTGTTTCAGGATTCCACCTGCAGGAATGGAAACACATATACCTGTCCTCTTCCTTGATCTGAATGGTATGTTGTAAAAGCAGATTAAGAAACTTGTGGAGATGGAAATGGGGGATTAGTTTGTGTCAATAAATTGTTAAATGGAAGAATGAACCTGAAAGGTGTAAGGAATGAAACAAGTCCTGGCAATGACACTGTCTGATATGACTTCTAAAGTGCTTTTTCTTCTGGTTGTATATGTTGGCATAATTAAGCATAACTATTTTAGACTAAAGATAAAAGTCAGGGAACACAGGAGTACAGTACAGGCTATACAACAGAAAATAGCATAAGAAAGCAAGTTTAGTTTGAATCAAACAGCAGATGAGGAAATCCTGTAAGCATTTTGATGTACAAATTCACATGTCATTAAAGCACTGATGGAGAATCTCCCAATGTTTTCAGAGCTCCTTCCACTGATGTATCCGTAGAGTCTTAAACAGCTCATTTAATGAAGACTGTGTAAGGGCTATAATGAGCACTTTTTAGAGAATCTAAGTGTTCTCCCTTTGAAGGTATTTAGTTCTAAATGTGAGAAGAATATTGATATATATTCTTAAGACATGGAAACACAGTGTAAGCAGCAAGAGACTAGAGGTAGCTCCACATTTAAGGACTGTTTAGGAAGCAAGTCTAATTATAAACCTGAACATAAAGCACAAGAGGATCCATAGGCCGTATAACATCCAGTACTCAAGCAGGCTAGTACACATATTTATGTAGGCAGTGCATCAATACCTGCTTTACCAGATGCTTTTGGAAAGTGAAATACCCATCTGTGTTCACAATGAATGTTCTTATTTGGTTTTTTTTGTTTTCCTATCAGTAGAGATTAACAGACAAAAGGTCAAATAGGATGTTTAAACAGGTTGATTGTGTCATTGCACACCCTTTTTTGTTTGTTTGTTTAGCTAAAAGCCTAATATAACCAAAACTGCTATCCTCAATTTCTTTTGTATGCTGAAATCATCTTCAAAATGCTGCATAATAATAAGATTAAGTAGGATTAAATGTATTATGATATATGGGTAGGCCTTTATTACAGCTTTGTATTCAACTTTGCTTCTATATATTCATATCCTTTAGTATAAAACTATTTCATTCTTTGCACATTTGTTTCATTAGCTGATGACCTCAGTGCCAATGAACAACTTATAGGTCCCCATGCATCAGGAGTTAACTCAATACTACCAAAGGAGCATGGGAGCCCATTCTTTTATCTGCCGATCATAAAACACAGTGATGATGAGGTAAATTGTTAGCAAGCCTCCTTCTTGACAACTGCAGCTTGTGTTGATGCTTTCTTCTTATGTTTTATTTCCTACTCCTATGTATTTAATTATTATTATTATTATTACCTCTTTGTATTAGAAGTACCATCTATATCTAGTGCTGCCTTGGTTTTCTAGCCTGTTTATTTAGAATTTAAGAGGATATTACTTGTTAGCTCTTTTGCCTTAATTCAGAGATGACAAGTCTTACCTCTTGGCAAAGCATAATGCAACTGCCTGACTCAAAATCCATTTTCCTGCTTTCCTCACCCCTTCATCATTGCTCTTGCAGGCTCTTAACTCTTCAGAGGAAACTACTTGGTTTATTGTGTGCACTAGGCAAAGCTTAATACTTAAATAAAAATTATTTCATTTGTGGTACGGAATTACTGTTTTTTAAATATATGGTTTGGGAATTTTTGGAAATTAATGGTTCTGAATCCATTTTGGAATTTCTTAACTGATTCCTTCCATGTCCTGCATCTACTCAGGCCATTGTTTAAGAGACCAGAATAAAGTGGACACCAAAGTTGGGGAGAAGGCAGAGGGAAGGAAAAAAAAACATTCTGCAGAATAGATGCAGGTTTATTCTGTGGGGGTTGTTATAACCTAATCCAACATAGATTGAAGATTTTACATTGAAATTAATATACTTCTAATATAGTAGCCATAGGATTTGTATTCCTTCATCCAGTCTTGGTTCTGCTTTCCTTTCTGTCTCCAGCCATGTGAAGACTTCCTTTTGGGGCAGGGTTTGCACAGTGCAGGGATTGTCGTCATAATTGTTTCCCCCAGTATCTTAATACCTCTTTTATGACTTTTCTGATAAATTCCTTACTATGAAAAGGAGGTTTGACTCCACTTTGTTCAACGATGCTCATTTCTCTCTCATTAAGCAATGGTTTTACTTCATGTTGAATCATTGCAAATGATACCTGTTGTTAGAGTAATAGAATCTTTGATTTCCCTTTCCTTCCTCCGCTTAATTTGTCTGCATAGGTTTCAGCCACTGCTGCCTGGGACTCTTCTGTCCATGATTCAGTGCACCTGAATAGGGTAACTCCTCAAAATGAGAGAATTTACTTAATAGTGAAGACTACTGTGCAGCTCAGTCACCCTGCTGCAATGGAACTGGTATTACGCAAAAGGATTGCAGCCAACATTTATAACAAGCAGGTAATAAGTTTATATATTCTTTTATTCCTTATTTTATTTCATATTCATAGTTTAATGAATGTTTTTTCTTAGCTGCTTGCTTCATTTTGTAAGTCTTATGAGAGAGAAATTAAAACTAGGTTTTTATAGGTTGCAGTGAAGCTGTGTGTTGGTATATTTCTTTGAACTGGCCATCTTTCAACTGATTGAACTTAGTAGTGTTGTATACTGAGCACAGTGCTGTAAAGAGTGCTTAAAATATCATAAATGCTAAAAAAAGTAATTTAATGTATTATGGTTCTGATTGCCTTCATAATCAGATTTTGTGTTGAACCTTTTAATTTCTTTGGAGGTCATAAATAATAATTATCAAAACAGTAACTGAAAATTACTTTCTTTCTAGAGTTTTACCCAGAGCCTGAAAAGGAGGATATCCTTGAAAAATATATATCATGCCTGTGGAGTGACTTATGAAATAGTATCCAATATACCAAAGGTAAATTATACCGTATTTCTGTGGCAAATTCACAGAAACCAACAGAATTGACCTACTGCAGTGGGTGATACTGATTAAAAAGTAAATGTCCTGCTTTGCTCATATGAGGCAGCTTGCCAAAGTGGATGTACTGAAGTTCTATGTGAGATTGTCTTTGTCTTTGAACAGTTGAAAACTGGGGGTTTTATTTTCTCTTCTACTTTGTTTAACTTAGTTTTTGTAGTACAGTTATATTTGAAAGCCCATTAGTGTCTACCGGGAACATATAGAGGGTACTCAGAGGAATGTTCAGGTCTGTGAAAACAGAATAGCTGGGAAGCTGAGTTCACAGGAATATAAATTACTTTTTATAGAAGAAGCTTGTATGAGTTGTACTATAAGATTTATTTTAAAGGTAAACAATCCAGACAAATAAAAACATAAATAGTCTCATCACCACGTAATTGTCACTTTGTTGCAGTACTACTTAAATTTTAAACTCTAGGGAAATCACAGCATATTTTAAGATTTGGGAAGGAAATTACATTTCCTTGCCTAGGAAGTTGTCATTAGTTGAGCCTTGACATACACAATTTCAGGTTATATATGCATTATTTCTAGAAATGCATTTACTACAGCAAATGCTCAAAACTTCTCCTAAGCTTGATCTCTTCAGCATCATTTGCATCTCTGTGGAACAGCCCTGGATCATTGACTGTAATTAGGTTTGCTGATTAAGTTTAAGATGCCCAATTCAAATTAATTTCTGGATTGAACTGGTCTATAAGAGTGAACTAAAACAATTGGCTTTCCTTTTTGAAACCTTCAGTGGTGTAACTTCTACTTTAGGCTACAGAAGAAATTGAGGATCGTGAGACCTTAGCACTGATGGCTGCAAGGAGTGAGAACGAGGGCACATCCGATGGCGAAACCTACATTGAGAAATACACACGTGGTGTGCTACAAGTGGAGAACATTCTGAGCCTTGAACGACTAAGACAGGCAAGGAAAAGGCATTTCTTGCACCCTTTGTGCTGGATTATGAGAATTCAAGAAGAGATTATTGATCTTTTAAAAATACTGTGTTGCTTTTTTATTTCAGTTGGGGTTTTTTTAAGAGGTCGTTGGACAGATAAATGTAAGACTAAGTTACTTCTGTGAAATACAGATTTCCAGAGGTAGTGGATATAGTAATTAAAGCTGGCAATGGTGTAGTACTCAGAACCTGAACAGGCAAAGGCCAAAGAATGACTTTCGAACAGAAGCTTTGGTGGTTGTGTGTGCAAATTAGGATTTGTGAATGCAAGCTCTAATTGCTGCTGTTAGCTACACTGAATGAAGTCCCTATCCTGCTTGCGCAGTTCTCCTGAGGAGACCATGGCATTGCTGTTAGTGTTTTTTTCTCTTCACACAGGCAGTCACCATCAAAGAGGCTCTCTCCACCAAAGCCAGGAACATCCGCAGGAGCATCAGCACTCCAAACGTGCACAATGTAAGGACCTTTCACTGTCCAGTGTGTTAGCACTGATGGGGCAGGGGCTGCTGTCTGTGTGCTGATGTAATGCTTGCACATTACTCTGTGCTGGGACTAACCAGCCTGTGGGAAAGTGGTCCTGAAGTGAAGCCCCTCCACACAAACATCCATTCTAAGAGATAACAAAGTTAACAGGGAAGAGGGAGGGTTGCTTGTAACTCTTCTCCTTTTATAAGGATATCCATTTCGGAAGTAGTTTAGGATGACAACTGCCCTGTTTCAGATTACTTTTACCTCCAAGTCTCTTTAACTTTTTTCATAGTATAAGGGGTATTTTCCATTTTGTGTGCATTTTATGTGTTCTCCTCTCACCCACTCATACAGCAGAAATATAGATGTCTTTATACATAATTTGGTCTGAAAAGAGAGAGCAAAACAGTTATTAGGACTAAATGACCACAGTGTTTCCTCAAGGTATTATATCTCCAAATAAAAGGCATTTTGTCATTCTGTCTGTTGGTGTTCTGTAGGTGTCCTGTAGTCGACTGGATCTTTCTACCTGTGATGAAGATGACAAGGTATGGAAACGTAGCAACAAATGGCTCACGTTCCCAGATTTCTCACCCCCACCACAAGCAAGATGTTTGAGAAGTGGGGGAGAGGGGGAAAGGAAAATAGAAATTGTATTTTCCTTTAAGAGTATTTAAAGCAGTTGATTTACATCATATATCTTTAAAGTTCTGCACCAATTACATATAATTTTGCATTAAACCTTATTGTCCTTCTCTGCTTTTCATATTAGAATTATATAAGAATTATGTAATTATATAAGATATTTCAGAAAGAGAGAGCAAAACTTTAAATATTTCCCTGACCAGCTAATTAACTTTTAAACAATCCATTTCTGTGTGACAGGAAAGTTGTCTCAAGTCAGCAATTGACATACCTTTGGCTTGTGGAGTTTGGTTGGCTTAAAAAAAACAAACACCTGAGTTTACCTATTATTTTTTCCACATTTGCCTGCATCATCATGCAGATTTATGTATTTTTGCTTCTTTAGGGTTGGTCTGAAAGTCACCTAGATATATCTGACTGTTGTTCCAGTTATCAAGACGTATCATGCTATGGTACTTTACCCAGGGAGTCACCTCGCAAGAGCAAAGATGGCAGCGGTGAGACTTCATTTATGTAATGACAGTGCTGGTGGATTCTTATTTACTGCGTTAAACTGAAAATTAAATTCCCAGTGCTCTTTTCCTACTAAATGCATTATCCAGCTTCTACTTAAGGAGCTAAACATAATCTGGAAATGCGGGAGAAAGGGAAATGCACAAGACATTCAGGAAAGTGTGTGAAGTTGAGAGTATCCAAAAAACCAAGAGGAGGGCAGAAGAACGTGCTACATATAAATCAAAACAGTAGAGGAAAAAAAAAAGAAAAAAACCCCACATAAAACAAAACAAAAAGGCACACACACACGCACACAAAAGAACAAAAAGCAGCTGCTGTTGTTTTATGAATTTGAAGGTGAAGATGCTTATTTTAAAGCAGGAAGTGTCCTTACACAGGTTCTTTACATGATATGTGGATATTGGCTGTGCCTCCATGCCTTCTGTCAGAGGTGCCTTGTTTTCTTCAGGTGACATTGACCAGGCAGTGCACGTAGAAATACTGCAGCAATAAAGTGGAACTGGGGGTTTATTCATCACTTCCTTGCTTATAATTTCCTTTTTGATCATCCTGACTGTGCAGGATGGCCGTGTTTGGTTACAGGGAAGATTTGCAGTGTTGTGGGAAGAGATCAGGTGAGGCACAGGAAGCAAAGAGCTTCTCAGTTCCAGTTTCAAGGACACTTCCCACTCTTTTTATGACCAAGATGAAAAGGAGAAATGTTGGAGCCTCGGAATGGAGGGGGCACATACAGCTGTTCTCTGCTTTCCTTCTGTTTCCAGACTTCTCTGAGGATCTCACTGAGCTCTGCATTATTTCATGCCTAGGGCAGTGGTTAAATACTAAAATATTGACATTTTTCTGTAGCCAGCAACTTGCCAATTGCATGGCTTAACCTTCAGTTGTTTTGAAATATCCTCTTGCAGTCAGGATATAAAGAACTGAAATACACTATTTTTGCTTTTTTACCTAGGTGTTGTAGCAGAGAATTCCCATCCTTTAATGGCCAGCCCTTTTAAAGCATTTTCTCCTCAGCCACCAAAATTTTTCAAGCCCTTAATGCCAGTGAAAGAGGAACATAAAAGGAAGACCCCACTTGAAAGCCGACCTCTGCTTAGTCAAGAGGTAATCTTTGAAAACCACCTGCTTTTTAAAGGATATGGAGTGATTCTATGTACTTGGCAAATCATTTACATCTGTTACAACAGAATTTTGTAATTCTCTGGTAAAATTATTCAGGCCACTCTTTATATGTAGTGGAGTTTTGCTGTTTGTTTTTTACCTGAATACAGGGTTTGTGGGTTTTGGGGTTTTTTTACTTCTTAGTATGTATTCTCCTTTTCAGGATACTTCTATGTTAAAGTAGCAGTAACCTACTTTTTTTTTTTTAATTCTTTTGTAAGATGTTGGTGTGGCTTTTTTTTCATAGATCAAACATAATTCTGTGAAACTATTCTGGGGAGGCTATAATTCTGGCCTTTATTCCTCACCCTCAAACCCCAGGAGGCGTGCATGAGTTTCCCTACCCATTAATTTGAATTTTGGTGTCTCTATGGCCAGCATGGGTGTTTCATCTTTATCACTTCTTCATACGTTTCTAACTCGGCACCCACTTAGCACTGTGAGCTGTGGTTTGTGTGATGTGTTGCGTGTCTCAACCTTTGCAGAGCATGCCTCCATCTCAGGTGCACTGTGCTGGCTGTGCTGTGCCTGCAGGAAGCAGTGCCAGCAGCATGCCTGAGGAGAAGATTGTAAGTTTTCTACCAATTTCTGTATCGAGGCCTGGTGGTGGGCTCAGGGCCATTTGGTGGTGGGCTTGAGGCACTCACGCTACTGCAGCAGGAAAAAGAAGTTGTGAGGGGGATATAACCACTTGTGACTGATTGTAGGTTGTGGTTGTAACAGTTGCTTGCCTGACTTGCAAATGCTTTCTGTCATTGAAACTAACTCCACTGGGGTTTGTGTTTTGGTTTTGTTTTGTTTTGGGTTTTAATGTTTGTATGTAATTTGTTTTGTGGGCCAGGGGGAGAGGGGAGGATGTAGTGTTTACAGGGCACAAATGAGCAAAGGATGGGTTAGCGAGCTGCTCTGTGCTCTTGCTGTTGTCACTCTAATATACCTTGTATGTTACCTAGATTTTGTGACTATACCCCAGAGTAAATGGAATGATCCCATTTGGTGTAAGTAACCGTGCATTTAGGTGTGGGTGCACTATAAAAAACTTAAAACTGCCTGACATGGAAGTAATATGACTAAAATAAGATTGCCGCTCTTAATTAACCTGCAGCCTTGTCTTCATCATAATTCAGGTGGAAATTGAGGTGGAGGGCTTTTGTTTTAATCTTCACCTGCTAAATCTTTTTCTCACTGCTGCTTCAACAAAAGGTGTATCATAATTTCTGCTGTATGATGGTTTTGGTTTTGGGGCTGTGGAACATGGCTGCAAATACTTGCTTGAATCAGAGCTTTAGATTTAAAATTCAGAACCTTCAAGTTATTTCCTGTAAGTCTTATGGGACACTTTTCCACAAAATGCTAGTGATGGATTCTTTCTATTCAACAGTTATTTCTATTCCTACCATATAGCCAAGCCATTAAAAAATCTGTCCTGGATTTCTAATGCTCTTTTGTAGGTTGTTAGACCAAAGTATCCTGAGTGTTCTGGTGTATATATTTGAAGCTTGGCTGCTGGGTTTGGGTGGCAGCTGTTTTATTCTTGATCACGTTAATTTTCCATAAGGTAGCTGACGTGCTGACTCGCACTGAGTCACTGATACAAATAGCATGAAGGTATTTGGAAGAAAAAATCTAGTGGGTTGAATAAACATCCCTTGGAAAATAAATTGTTATAAAACTTTCCATAGCAACTTGAGGGCAGTTTTAATCCCTTGAGTGAAAACAAAGTCCCACCCCATGCATGCCCTGAATTAACCCAGGCACTTGCCTGTGCTGCTTTCCACAAATATGCAGAAGCTTTCAGAGGTAGAAAAGGGCAACATCCTGCCACTAGATTCTTCCAGCTAAAAGGGGACTAATTCACTGAACACTGTAAACCTGCTGTAGCCAACAGGACCATGGAAAGAGCTGTTCTTTCAATTCTCAGCTGCATGCTCCTGCTGACTTCTCCCTTGTATCAACACAGCTTTTTGTTTGGTTGCACAGGGAGTCAGATCAAGAGAACTGATTCTCCCAGTTGATGGCTTGACTATCATGGAGTTATATTTCATTTGGATCTAGTCCTCTGTCTGATGACCTTTTAGACCCTTGTGTGGATCCTGGGGAGACAGGCAAGAAGTAGCAGCTGCTAGTGGAGAGGAGGTTGACACAGCTACTTTGTGTAGCCCTGCCAGCCTGTGGTGTTGTGTTTAGCAAATGATGCTTCTGGAGGGATTTATCGCTTTAGGAAAAAAGTTTTTGTAGGATGTAGGTGTCCCAGGCTGCCCCATTTTTTAGCGCTGCAGTGAGTCCTGTGTTTTAACTAGGCTTGAGTATTCCAATATTCAAAACACATCTGTCAAAGGAAGGGAAAAAAAAAAAGTAGTTAACAAAAAATATTTTTATTCAGTTGGCCTGAAATAGAGCATTCAGCCTGAAATTTCAGAGAGTACTTAGACGTGTTTGATATTGCACCTGTATCAAAACAGCATGATATAGGGGCATGTTCTATATAATATAGGAGTACAGTGACTTATGTTAAGGTCAAATTAAATGTTTTTATATTAAGTGTATTTAAATACTGCCAGTAATTAACATGTTTAAGGGAGGTTGGCTAAGAGGAAACCCTTCTAGCAGGCAATAAAAATTGAGGCAGAAGTGGTGCAACCACTAGATAAGTATTACTGATTTTTAAATTAGTAAAATGGGAACTAACTTGTTGAGGTTACTTGAGAAGTGTAATTTAGGGATTTGAAAGCTCAGATGCTTTAACTTTTAATGACACAGTATCTTTGTTATGAAGCAGGTGTAGGGAAGCTGCTCTGTGCTCTTGCTTATTTTGCTTCTTTACTGCTAGAACTTGATGTATAGTCTTGTTTCCTTAGTTCTTGCTGTCATGGTCTTTCTGTTGCCAGTTCTTAAATCTGCTTTTTATTATAGTCATTCTGTTACATCCCAGGGAAGTTGCTGAAGTTTCTCGACCAGTTTTTCAAAGATTTTACTTATACCAACAGCCTGAGCTGTACAAAGCACCTTCTTTCTTTTTTTCCCCAACATCTGACATCCACAGAAATTTGAGGAACTCTGAAATTGCTTTGTTTCTGGAATTTCCCAGTCAGGAAACTTAAGAGGAGCTCTGAAAGGAAATATGTCTTGTGCCCAGCAGGGGCATCTTTTGTCTGTCACAAGGTGGTGTTTCAGCACCTATTTGCAGCATTCTTCATAGCCCATGTTCTAGTAAGAAGATTGGTTCTCTGTACCTTAGCTTTTGTACTTAGGATGACAGATAACTCTGAAGTGGCACATGACCGACGGTGTGGTTACTCGTTTGACCTTTCCTAATCAAGTCACCAATGTCTGTGTGTCTGTAGAGCCATTTCTCAGTTACAGCCTCTTGTCCAATCTGATTCTGAACAGGGACACCACCAAAGTGACTTTTTTTCAGTCAAATGAGGAATCTTGCAAGTTTCAAAGGAGACACAAAGAACTCTGTTATAAAAATACCTTTTGGTCTCAAGGGGACATTTAGCTAGTGTTGACTAGAAATACTTCCTTCATTAAATGTTTATTAGTTTGGAGTTTATATATAATTTTCAACTTCAAAAAGTGTATTTGATAAACTCTTAGTTTTTAATGTTTAAAAAAAACCCCAAATTATAAGGTTCTGCATAGAACAAAATTTAGTTTTGCACAAGTAAAATTGGCAAAAGGGAAGAAGTAAGCAGAATGATTAAGAAAACATTCCTCAGAGATGAGCAACTGGTATCCTGCAATATGCAAAAAAGATGCTTTGCATAAGGTTTTAGTGCGGAGAAGGGTATTCTTTTTCTCAATAAAGTGGGTACTAATTTTTTCCTTCTAAAGGAACTGTGGATTTCAGCTGTAAGTAGCAAGATTTTCAATAGTATCAATAATACTCAATAGTCTTACATGATGTTTCATAACACTATTGCTCCTCTTCAGAGAAGTAAATAACTGCAAACTAAAATCTTAATCTGAATTCTGTATGAGAAATAACCCGGAAAGAGTGCTGTGAAAATTAGTAAGCAAAGGATGCCAAGCCTATACTTGAGCAAGTATTAATAATCTGAAATGTGGTTGGATTTGTCAGATATACTGAGACAAGTAGAGACATCCTGTTCAGATACTGATACCTGTGCCAACAAAAAATTAATATTATTGAAAATCTTAAGTCATCTTAAGAGGCCATTCTGCATGGGTAATACTGAATTATATTTGCTATGAATTTGAACATGGTAGGAATGGACATGACACCTTGTTATAGATAAGGGCCATCTGACCTGTGGGGAGAGGCTGGAATATCTAGAGCTGTTCAGTCTTAAGCAAACCAGTCACAGGGGCATCTTATCAATGTATAAAAACACCTGATGGGCCAAGGCAGACTCTTCTCAGCAGTGTCCAGTGACAGGATGTGAGGCAAATCAAAACCATGAGATTCCAATGGTCACAAGATGGAACAAGAAAACACTTTGTCTGCTGTGAGGGGGATCAAACACTGGAATGAGTTGTGCAGGAAGGTTAGAGAGATCTCACTCAACTGGACACTGTCTTGGACAGGCTGCTCTGGCTGACCCAGCTTGAGCAGAGGGAGATTGGGCTAATTAACCTCAAGAGGTGCTTTCCAATCCAAACAGTTTTAGGATTATTCTGACATGGGCAAACTAAGCAAATCTGTTTCCTCTCTGGGCATTTGAAGTTTTGTTATACAAAGTTATTTGAGCAGTCTTGGCTATTATGAAGTGTAGAAAACATTTTCAAGAGGATGTTTATCCTGGTGTGTTGGTACTCTGTGGTCATCTGGTTAACTGTTCTGCTTTTCCTTTTACATTGGTGAATCACAGCTAGTGTCTGAAAGCATCCAGGTACTTCAGATATCACACACGATCTGCCTTGATTAGTATTTGAAGTCTGTGGTGCGGATAAAGGAACTGAGAAATAATGGGTGCTTGAGTTTCTTTAAAGGACTTCAGCAGTTTTCATTTTTCCTAAAATACAATTATTTCCAGTAGAAATTTGATGTAAACTAACCATTTATATATATGTGTGTGTGCATATGCATATACATATGTTTATACCTGCATATATATGTATAAATGAAGACATGTATGTATATAAAAAAGGAAGTACTTAAAAAAGCATCCATGTGGAGTCCTGCCTGCAGTATTTTATCTTGGGGGAAGCAGGCCCACCATGTTGCTGGAGTCTTTCTCAGACGCATCTTTACAGACTGAAGTCCTCAGCTTCAGATGGACTCTTGTGAAAGCCCCATCTGTGGTCTGGTCACGGTGCATCCCCATGCATCACCAAGGGGAAATTCAGGGAGGCACCTTCAGATTCCTCCAGGGTGATTAGTGTCACTTATTTCCCTCCAAACAGGTACATGTATGCATACAAATGCTTCCTTGAAGATCTGCTGTAATATTTGATCTTTTTGTTTGTATATTCAAACATCCTGAACATGTTCAGCTGTTATAGCCAGGGGTAAGCAAAATTATTTAGCCTCGGTGGTATCAGGTTAATGGAAAATCCCACTGTGCAAAGTTTTTAAGAGTCACAAAGTTTTTAATAACCTGTATTGCAGCAGGGACTATATAAAGCCTTTTCCATTCATATTTATGTTCATCTTGTTACATGGTGAATTAACTCTATACAATACCTTTGGTAGGTTTAATTAATCTAAATCATGTGAGAAAAAAGTTTGTGGATGAAAACATGTAACTTTCCTTTTATTGCTTTATATTTTCTGAACTATTTAGAATTTATTTTCTACAAATTGAATAGCTCAGTGTAGATAGGGTACGTTCCCAGCAGCTCTTTTCAATGGTGTTTTCCATTCTTCAGTTAAAGAATATTAAAGGTACATATTTCTCCATGCTCAGGAAGGAAAAGATCAAGGATGGTTGGTTTATTTTGAAAACCTCACTGTCACAGGTTCCTAATCCTAATTTCTCTCTTCATTTGCAGGACTCTGAGGAAGAAGACAGTGAGCTGGAGGCCATTAATAAGAAACTGATAAGTCCACAAAGTTTTCAAAATTTCCGGCCTTATGTACCGGAGGAGTTTGCTGACTTCAGTATTTACAATGCTAGCCTGGAGAACAGGGAGTGGTTTTCCTCTAAATCAGACTTCATGAGCTCACGTGTTCTTGAGAAAGAGGTATCCCGCAGCCCCACCACTAGCAGTATCACTAGTGGCTACTTTTCCCACAGTGCCTCTAACGCCACCCTGTCTGACATGCTTGTTCCCTGTAGTGATAGCACAGACCAGCTAGCCACTCACACCAAGGAGCTGGACTCTAGTGATCCCTCAGGATCGTCCCTTGCACATGATTTAAGATCTTCTTTGAACAAGGAATGTCGAGAGTCAGAAAAGGAATTAGCAAGAGAGAAGTTACCTGTGTTACCACTGAAAGAAAACAGTGCCTTAACAGAGCAAGTACCACCATCATTCAGTGCCACTGACGGAGACTCTCAGCAGTTACCCAGAGCTGTATCCCTCTCAGCACTAAGTTCCTTGGATGGCAAAAACACCATTGAATTCTCAGTACGTGAGGTGACAATTGAGCACACCACGGACGTTCTGGAAGATCATTCCTTTACTGAGTTCATGGGCGTTGAAGATGGGAAGGACTTTGACCATTCAACAGCTCCACAGTCGTGTTCCCTTCTGTCCTCTAGTGGAGCGAGCGTCTCGGAGTCACCCCGAGGCCCTGGCAAGGGGCAGAGCACGTGCACGGGCCAGCAGAGCTCTGCAGCAGCAGCAGGTGACAACTGGCTTGTGGATGCTGTGGAAAGCCCTTTTTGTTCCGGACTGCTGAAAGACACTTCAGACCCTGAGACTTATCCTGGTGCTTCTGTGGACAGCTTTATTACGAAGGACCACTTGGATGGTTCTGATGGTGAAGAAGGTGCTTCTGCAGATGAAACCCACATCTTGCCGAGCTGGGTGGCTGTGGGCGAGCAAGTCTGTGTTGGAAGTAATAAGATGGGCACAGTGAGATACGTTGGAACGGTGGATTTTTCAGCTGGAATCTGGGTTGGAGTTGAACTCAGTGTTCAGCTGGGTAAGACTAAATGTGTTCTGGGTTATCTATGCCGCTACTGTGACCAATTTTTAAAGCCTCAGTACAATCATTCCTTCCCATTCAGTCCTGGGCACTACCTCCAGTTTCATGAAGCTTGGTATCTGATACACCCAATTCTCAGCTTTCTGGTTATTGGGATGCTCTAATCCTTTTTTAACTGTCTGAAAGTCCTGCTTTTGCATGTTGTGGTAGTTCCCCACTGGTACCCATCTGTTTTTACAGATCAGAGGAACAAGCAAAGCCTAAAATTGGCAGATTTTTTTTTAAATCAGTGTGCACACATTTATGAACAGTGCAAACAGTGTGCATCACTCGTCAGGTAGGTTTACTGTCAGTGGCTTTTAGAGATTTATTGCTGTTTTCCACTGGGGAAAGATGAATTCCAGAGCACAGGTTTTCTTTAACTTCACTTCAGAGGGGTCAGAGAAAGTCAGTGCTCTGCAAGTGTTAAGAGACTTCTATAGAAATGCTTCATGTCATTTAAAAAGATGGTTTTAGTAGTTTAATAGGTAATATCACTTATGCCAGAAGTTTGTCTCCAGCTACATTTTAACCTTTGCAAGCAATTGGTTTTGAGGACAGTTTATTTTGCAAAATAAACACATGCTTGGCTTTTTAAACTTTTAGTGAACAAAGCTGTATTTTAGAAAATCATCTTTTTGGTCACATTTCAAACCCTCCTTTCCAAGTTTTGTTCTCCCTTGTGTATGGTGGGCATCTGGCTCGTCACTCAGCAGGAACAATTGTGAATATTTGACAGATAACCAAAGCTATTCACACTTCAGCACCTCAATTGTATGTGCTAATGGCAGCACCAGCATTTAATCCTGTGCATTTCTTTCCATTGAAGGGAAGCACGATGGAATTGTGAAAGGCAGAGAGTACTTCCACTGCAAACCACGACACGGTGTTTTCGTTCGTCCTGGGCGCCTCAGCAGAGCACCAGCTCCTGCAAGGAAATGGAGTAGCACTTCCCGGTCTCAGGCATCTTCCACGTCAGAGAAACAGAAGAGTTCTGTGCTTCAAGGCTCTTCAGCCATTCCCAAGACAGGAGGAAACGTCCTCTGCCATTCAGGAGATGCAGCAGCTTCTGCTTTTTCTAGGAAACAGGAAAACAGGAAATCTTGGATTAACTAAACTGCAGTATTTTTGCACTTACTACACGCATCACTGTGTAGAAAACTTTACGGATTTTTGAAGCTATTGTACATTTTAACCTGTCCATATGGAATGTGTATTCTCTAGAGTCCCTGACTTAATTCTCTAATTTTTTATAAATAATATATATATTATATATATATGAATGTGTATCTATAGTTTGTCTGCCAGTGGGCAGATACAGCTGCACACTAAAACACAGTTAAAGCTGATTGTAGATAACTGAGGTACTGGACTATTTCTTACGCAACAACTTGGGAGATATATTTTAAACAACAGAAGATATTTTATTGAGCAAAAACCAGGATGTAAATCCGTATTTGGAAAAAAAAAGCCCAACCGCTACAGTTTGCTGTTCTTAATTACCAAAGAACTTGTTTTAGACTGACATATTTGCTGTTTATATCTTTCTATTGTAAATGTTTTAACTGGTAACTTGGTGCCATGTTTCTTTCAGTCACTGGGCACCGTGCAGCCTTATGTTCCGTGTTTAAGCACACTGAAATATCCAACTGCTTCATATGTTTTGTCTTCCTAGAGGCCTGCCACTGTGCTGACTCGGCATTAGAATGACTGACGATGCCTGCAGCTATGAGTCTGGCATTTCACATGTTAGCATAAGCCAGCTGGGCAGTTTGACTGCAGACACAGTATTACTGCAAGGGTGTGAGAGGACAACATTTGGGGTTTTTTAGAGGGTTTTGGGTTTTTTAGGTGCGGGGTGGGGAGAAATGGGAAATAAAGAAGCAGTAAATGGATCATGACTGCAGACTTTGCACTTGTTACTTGCTGGTTATTATCAAGATGAAATAGAACCTGCTAAAGTAATTTTAATCTGTAAAGTTTATTTTAATAATGGGAATGATGGAGGGATTTATGTCTGGTGCTCATGAATTCCTAAGAAGGTTGTTCCACGTGTAGATACTGTAGATGCCTGTACAAGCATTCTGGATATTTGTAAAGCAACATGGTAAAAAATGAGTGAAGTGAATGGCCTGCTGTATCTTTTCTTTGTTCCTTAGCAAGTGAATGATTGAGATACTTGGGACCTTACTGAAAAGCTGCTGTTCTTTCTTTGATTGTTGTGTACAGTAAGTGGGCTCTCGTATTTTACTATTTACTGTAAAGAACTGTAATTTATATACTGCCAGACTGTATTTAATTGGTGCAGACCTATTGTGTGTTAGAATACAGACTGTTTACTTGGGACTTAAAAAAAGTTTTGCTTGTGTTTGGTACATCTAGACTTCATGCTCAAAGAGGGAGCTGTTTCTAGCTGGTGCTGCTCAGATGCAACAGACTTGGTAAATGCTGAAGGACAGTGTGGTTGGAGTGGAAGAGTGGATGGTACGAACCCATCTTAACACAGCCTCAGAGGAGAACAGCAGCCGCTGTGGATACACGTTCCCCACCTTCTGCTTTCCCCGTCCCTCCCAGGAGGGGGAGCGGAGCCAAGGAACGCCTGCCAGAGAACAGCGTCATGTGGGTCAAGGGGAGATGGGACAAGTTCCTGGAAGACAGACAAGAGAGGATCATTGCTAAATATGTAAAGGCCTCAGCTGCCTGCAGCACGGTTGGCAGCTGGGAGGGCAATGTGCTGGGGGGAGGCAGTGAAAGGAAGGGTTGTGAAGTGCCGTGCACTTGGCCTTGCCATGGCTTTACTCCCTTCTAAGAAAGGATTCTTACGTGTTAGTTGATTTTGGTGAAATGTGTACCTTTGCAGAACAGTTCATGCTTCTGGTGTCCACCTAGAATTGCTCTCACTGCATTAGTGGCACTGCTGCTGGAGGAAACTACTGTAATAGAAAAAAAATTATGCAGAATTATTTTATCAGGCACAGATGATTCTAGAACACTGCCAGGTATCAATACCAAACACCTCACTGTCTTGAAGTTAAGTTTAGATGTCACTTTAATTTCAGTCTTTTTTATAAACTTTTTAGCAAATCCACTCACATATTTGCATTAACGTATTTGTCCAGGACCACTACAAACAATTTTGAAAATCAATGTGGCCATTTTCTTATGGCAAACATTTGGTATTTACACTAGGTTAGCATCAGCCAGTATCAGCTGGGCTCTTCGTTGTTTCAGACTGCTGAGAATACAGAATGCATGACTGATTGCTTCAGAAACACTGGGATAATTGTGCTCTTGGAGAAGGCAATCTGTATGTGCTGAAGAGAACAAAGCAAGCCAACCTCCTGTCCTTCTGTACCCATCTCAAATAACCTGTGCTATCGTGAGTTCTGTTGTTATTAAAAGACCTGTACTTTTGCAAACCTTGCATGTTAACATGCCCTGCCCTGGGTTGATGTAAAGTTAGAAGGAGCACATCCAACGAGTGCAACGATGTGATAGGAAAATGAAAGCTCTTTGGTTGATGTGGTCCTCAAAACTCTAGTACGTAAACAGAACCATTTTTTCCCTGTTAGCAATGTTAGACTAGGATTTTGCTGTCTTGAACTTTGGAATCAAAGTGGAAGAAAACCGTGGTGATAGTGCAACTGCGAATTGCTTTTTTCCCCCAATATTAACTAGCAGCTAAAATACACTGCCTAATAAGCACAGTCTGTAGCAAGATCTTATTTTTAAAAAAAACAAAAAAACACCAATCACGATACTGAATAACATTATGCAGAGCGCCAATCCCTCATTCAACAAACCTGCCATCCTGTTTGTTTCCC
Source organism: Picathartes gymnocephalus (assembly GCA_013390045.1). Taxonomy (NCBI): domain Eukaryota; kingdom Metazoa; phylum Chordata; class Aves; order Passeriformes; family Picathartidae; genus Picathartes; species Picathartes gymnocephalus. The sequence goes on from WEKY01012063.1 coordinate 48,981, forward strand.
CAGTCTGCACAGAATTACTGGATTTTGACTATCAGGGTGATTAGAATGCTAAGTAAGATCACGCTGGCCTTTACCTTGTTTTCTGAGTTTATGATGTGCTGTTTTTCCCAGCTTGCGTGCCTTTATGGAGACACGGCGTGCTCAGGGAACAGCTGTCACAGCCCAGAAAGCAGAAGCGTTTAGTCAGCACCACTGCTGTGTGCACCATTCCCCCACCAAAGACTTCCTTCGAGTTTGCAGCTGGAGGCAGAGTACGAAGCGCTGGCACTCTGTAAACAAGTGCCAGGGAGCAGTGTAATGAGAGAAACGTCGGCTGCCAGCCCCTGGGAGCAGCCTCTGGGTGTTCCTCCCCTGCCCTCAGGTGAACTCGTTCAGGTAACACGTCCTTCTGCCGACAGGAGCTGCCTCTGGGGCCGGACAGGCTGCTGGTGGTCTTGAAAGAGCACGGTGGGGCTTGCCTTTCAGCCTTTCCCCTCTTCGGGTACATATTTTGGGGACCTCTTCATCTGCTTACCTGGTAATTTACAGAATCCAAAGGGAGGGAGAAAAATGTGTCAAAATCTCTGACTGAAAAGGACCGTGAACGATTCAAGGTTGTTGGGGAAGGGTAGAGAGGAAGCGGCCGGATGAGAACAGGCGCTGCCTTCTTTCTGCAGCAAAACATGCTAAAACCAGCTATTATCATTAAAAAAAAAAAAAAAAAAGAAAAGAAAAATTGTGTGCTATCCCAGTGCGGCGGCGTTTTCATCCGTAAACGCGTAAACTGCGAACGCCTGAGGGTGGACTGCAGAGAGGGATGACGCTGGAAAGCCATCCAAGCTTTCCTGACCTATTTGCGTATCATTCCAGCTAATACGTGCGCGCTCCGGCACGGCACAGGGACAGCGCAAGGCCGGGAAGCCACCCGCGGGTGCCTCCAGCCATCCATGCCGCCTTAACCCCGCGGCCCCTTCCCCGCGGGAGGGCGGAACGGCGCCGAGGCCCGGCCCCTGCCGGCAGCGCGGGGCGGGACGTGCGGGGCCGCACGGCTCGGCCTCAGCCGCCGCC
>WEKY01012063.1:59723-76736 GCA_013390045.1 Picathartes gymnocephalus
CGTCCGAGGCCGAGCGGAAGCTCGTGTGGGAGGCGGCTCGGAGGTGCGGACACGCCAGGGCCTCCTGCTCCCGAACCGCGGCTCTCACACCAGTGCTTCCCTCGTCCCTCCGCTTAGCTCCACTCTTCTCCTCCGTCACCCCTCGTACCTCCCCCTTATACCCTCGCTTACCTCTCTAAACCCCCTTCCACCCCTCTTATCCTCTTATCTTTTTACCCCCGTTCATGCCTCTTGCCCCCTCTTACCCTTCCCTAATTCCCTCCCTTANCCCCCTTTATCCCGCCCCTAACCCCTCTTACTCCCCTGCACCGCTCTAAACCCCTTTCACCCTTCCTGTCCCTTCTCCCTTATCCCCCCACTTGCCCCTCTCACCACCTCCTTTGCCCTTCCAAGCCTTCGTTCACCCTCTTTGCCCGCGCCCGTAATCCCACCCCTCTCGCCCCATGGGATGCTGACGGTGGCTCTCGCCTCCCCGCAGACACCGGGAGCTGCTGAAGGAGAAGCGGCGGCGGCACCAGGAGCTGTTCGCGGAGCAGAAGGGACCGCGCTTCCCCGGGCGGGCCCCGGCTGTGTGTGCCGGCGGTGTCTGTGCCCGCCTGACTCCCCTCTCCCCCGCAGAAGCGCAGGCTGCTGCCCGAGGCCGTGCTGCAGGAGCTGCAGGAGCTGCAGGATGTGTCCGCACGGTGAGGGGGCCAGGGGAGGCAGCGGGGGGTGTTGAGATTCTGTCTCCACATCTCCCATCCGTGGGGGCTCTTCGGGTCCTGGCTTGGGAAGCTGGGCTGGAAACAGGGGCTTTTGTGCCTTTGGGTAAAGGAAGGGAGGATGAATTGAGTAATCTGTGGCCTTCCCTTTGCTCCCCAGGCCCGATAAGCAGGTGGCAGCAGATGACCCAGGTACGCTACAGCTCGCTTTGCTAACAAGGTGCACATCTGGTTTTCCAGGAGTTCATTCCTGTGCCAGAGCTGCAATGGGGAGCTCTGGTAAAGAGATCTTCTCCAAGTCTTAAACACGAACAGACTGGGCAGACTGTCTTTTCCCAAGGAAAAGAAATAGCTGAGGAAAATACGAAGTCAAGTTCAATCTAATTGTTACACCTTTTACAGAAGTTACTTGCTGTATGGTGATTTCAGTTAAATAGCCTGAAATGTTGAAATGAAATGAAATGAAATCATGGGCAGGTGTTACAGCAGAAAAAGCAAGGATTACCAAAGGTGGATTAATATTTAGCCCTTGTTTAAGTTATAAAGGTTGTTCCTGGATAGAGTTGTTAAATTGTCTCAGTATTTTACATATCAAACTACAGTTTAATAGCATCTGTAAAATATTAAGTAACTTTTTTGAAACTCAGAATTATAAAATCAAGAGTCTAGTGTATTTATGACTGCTGGCTTTGCTTCATCTTTGTAGTACTTCACAAAAAATCTTTTGTTTAAACGGTTCTCTCATACAAACCTCACATACTGCTGGAAGGTGTAACTGCTACTTGTTCTTGCTTTTATTTTAGAAAAATCTTTTGTATTGGCATAACACAGAAATGAGCTGAGAATGATGCAAGACTGAAGCCAGAGGTGGATTTCCCTTTATGGGTTACCCACAGCTGTTGTGTTGCATTGAATTTTTGTACTGTGATGAATCCCACTTTGTTGATGCCAGGGAAGAGGAAAGCTGGCTAGTAGTACTTTAGGTTGTTCCCCTGAGCATATTTATTCCCCTCCCTCTCAGAGCTGTTCTTCCTCGTCAGCGCTTCTGAAAAATGTTGCTTGTTTTAAGTCCTGTTCGTCTTTTACTGACTGGTTTTGATTTGTAATGCTTGGGAAATTTTGTTTGCAAGTTACTCTAGGTGAAGAACTTGAAGGTGGGGCTGCACAGGAGGAACAAGGCCAGGCCGAAAGGCAAGGCCAAGCCGAAGTGCAGGAGAAGAAAGGCAAGAGGAGCAAGGGTGTCAGGTAGGAGGAGGAGATGATTTTGCCTGCTGTGGGAAGGGACATCACAGCAGCTGCTCTGTCACTTCATGGCTGGTACCTTCTTCTGAACTTTATGTTCTCCTTATTCTTCCTCTGATTGAAAGCATATTTATGTGCTAAAAGCGCCTTTAGTATCTTCTGGTTTAGCATACTTATATAGGTGTGCATATATATACGTATAATGTAAATAATGTTTATATATATTCCATATATATAACTGCTGTGAGATAACTGGGCAGTCATAGGCACAGCAGTACACAATATGTTGGGTGTTGCTATAGGTGGGGTGGTTGGGCACTGAATTCCTGCATTTCAACCTATTTTTCTCTCTCCTCTTTATTTCTTTGTCACTGATGGTCTTAGAGAGGAATTGCCCTAGCTTGTGGTAGGATGAGCTCGAGACTCCCAAGAAAACTACTCAGGGCACACAAAGGCATATGACAACAGCTTGAGAGTATTGGTCCAGCTTTTTATTTTTTTAATACTGCCGCAAAGCTCATCTGAGTATCAGAAACCATCAGTGGGTGCTGCTGTGCTCAAGTAGCAAAGCTTGACAGCAGTGTGTCTGTTCTGGATCCTGTAACCACACTACAGGGACGTACATCTCTCTTTTACTAGGACAAAAGGGAACTATATGGCTGTGTGCTTGAAAGACCACAGTGTAACAGGCCTCCACCAACAGCTTGCCAAAGACTTCCTAAATGCTCAGCTCTATGGGCCACACACCAACCGGGTACAGGGTAAGCACTGCTGCTTGGGTGGGTCTGGATCAAGTCTTGTCTGGCTTGAACTTGGTGATTAACACTTGTCTCCATTTCAGCAAATGAATTTTTTTCCCTTGCAAACAAGAAAGACCCAGTCAAAAAAGCCGCAGTTCAGTTTGTGGACAAGTCTTGGGGTGAGTATAGAAAATCAGAGCAGGTATTATTTTATGCATATGTGGCTAAATGTACACTTGAAAAAAATCAGCGTTTCCATGCTAGAGCATTGTGGTGTGTGGTTCTGTAACTCAAAGCACCTGGATAATAAGGGAAGGGCAGTAGGTGGCATGAGCACACCCCTGGAGATGTCCATAAGACACAAGTTGAAAAAAAAAATTACCTTATTTTTGGTATGTTAAGAGACTGCTCTTGTCCTAGAGCCAGGGCTGCTCGTTGAAATAAAGACTTCAGTAGCTGGTGTTTCAATCTCCAGACTCTGAGCTGCTGGAAGGCATTTCAGATGCATCTCAAAAGCAGGCATACCAAGAACCCAGAACATCTATGTGGGCACAGGCAAATAGCACCCATTTCTCCTCATTTCCATAATGGCTGGGGACAGTCTCACACCCAGAATCTGTGAGGCTCACGAACACCAGAGGCCAAAGTTACTGATCCTTAGCAATCAGGGCCTGCTTTCCATCTGTGCTCCATCACTGAAAGGACTGCTGTACCCCCCACCCTCCTGAAGGAGCATGGTGCCAGCTGGTCCTCCTGTGGCCAGTGGAATGCACCTGGGGCATATAAAACAACTCAGGAAGTTTATCAGTGTTTTAGGTGGTTGTTCTGTTCTGAAATGCTGCAGCAGTCAATGGATCGCTGCTTCTCCAGCACATGGTCTAAGAAAAATGGTAACTAACAGCGATTTTTTTTTTCCTAAGGGCAAGATAAAAAGGAAAAAGCAACAAGGTTTAAGAAACGTTGGCTGGCAATGCAGATGAAAAATGGAGTCTGAAGACAGCTTTTTCAGAAGATGTTGCTAAAGACTTTCACTGACAGTTGATCTCAACACAACAAAGGTGTTTTTTTCCCCCCTTTCATGATCACTTTCCTTTCGGCTCCAGCCACCAGAAGGCACCAAGCTGTGCCTGATGGGACTTCCCTGTTCCCTCCCCCTTTCAGAAGTTCTTGGGGAAGCTACAGAGCAGCCAGTGTTGCAGAACAGCTGGTGCTAGGACCAGCCTTGCTGAGCTGCCTCCATGAGGCAATGCCTTTGCAGAGAATAAAGATGAGCAATGTTGTACCTACTGTAGTGGATGCTGCATTCCTTACAGCAGGCAGTTATTCCTGCTGCTCCAGTGACTCTTATCTCTAAGGAAGGGCTGTACTGTAACAGCAAAATCATTAAATCAGCTCCCAAAGCAGGACCTTTCTCTCCAGCCTGATGATTACTTTCCAGCAGTAGGGGAGTCCTGAGTAAGCTTCCTGCACTGTTAGCTAGATTCCTGGGTGGCAAGAACATGGCAAAGCCTTTCACTTGCACCAGCCCAGCTCCTGCAGGGAAGGGGGAGCCCTGGCTTGAAGGATGGCCCACTCCGCTCACTGGTCTCCACAACGATTGCTGTTCTGGGATGGAACTCTAGAACAAGACAATGTAGTGTACACGTCCCTGCTACCGTGGATGTAGACGTAAGTTTTTAATGGCTGGTTAATTATGGTATCACTACATTTTATTGCAATATAGTACTATTTAAGCACTTTTAAAAATGCAAGGTGTACAAAGATTAAATTAAGACTGTAAATTGACTAAATATTTGGTTTTTATATAAATAGGTCATAACCACACGGTGTTGACATGTAATACTGTTATAATACAACAGTTAAACTGGTGAGCCTACACAACAGAAGCTGTCTGTAGTTAAACAAGGAAACAAAGTTGAAAAGACCATGTTAAAACAAAAAGCTACTAAGATCAACAGGTTGGGATTGTAAGTAGCAACAAACATATTCACTCAGCTCCTGAGTAATTCAAGTTTTACAGTACACATTAAAAAATATCATTTCTTCCCATCAACACTATATATCCAAACCATTTGCATTTTGCAAATTACACTGATTGAACTATGTAACAATGGGGGTGGAGGTTGGCAAGTCATCCTGCTTGACGTTTACATCACCCACATGCTAATACATCCATGTTTTCTATTCTTCCGTCCCACCACAAGGTAGCAGGATTTTTGGCTTGTTTTGGACAATCGTTCAGAGGATTGGTACTTGTCAATTTGGATGTCTGACGTTACCAGTGATATTTTCAACTCTTAGTTGTCTAAGAGGTTTAAAGATGGAAATTTTCTCCTAACACTAAGTTAGAAATCATTTGCATCATGCCGTAAACTAGGAAGCAACATAAAGCAACAGACTTGTCCTTAGTACATAATTAAAATTCCAAATTCCAGTCAGCAGAGCTGGTCTACTTTCCATGTTGAATATGCCACAACACCTTTCAGACCTTCAAAATGCATAGCTAGTGTAGGTAGTCTTCCACTGTGGCGAATGCACAGGATCCAATTCCTGACCGGGCCATCAATCCTAGACACTGTGATGCCTGTCCCATGGCGAGGGCAAGCGGGGGTTGCTTTGGCAGATTGTGAGTCTCTGAAAAAGAATCACAGTGGCAGTTAAAATACCTGAGTCACTCTGTAGTAATACACTGAAAACTTGACATTTAAGCTACTTGAATCATTCATTTGCAAAGTCTGCTCTTAGAGCAAAACACAAAGCAGGAGCAACAAAGTGATGCACAGCAGCATTACTGAACAGGCCCATTTTCACTCTGAACTACAACAGCAGAGAAGTACCTGTTATTTTACACACTCCCCAAAACTATCCCTCTCTTCCCAGAAGAGTGTACCCTACACTGCTATCCTTCCTTACTGCAGAGCAGCAGGGCCACCTGTGTGGGATATGGGGGAGGCACCCTGGGCAGCCAGCGGGCCACACTTACCTAGTATTGCACTATTCAGCACAGAGCACACTGGTTCTCTTTGTATGGGGTCAAGCTGATTTCCAACAGGGCTGCTCCAGGGATCAGAATATGCAAGTAAACTGAATGCATCCTGTGGGAAGATGACTTTTATTACATCTACAGCTACAAGCTACTAGTGAAAAGAAATGCTATTTTGTTCAACTGTTTTGATTCAGAACCACAAAGGTGACTGTCAAGTGTCCATCAATACAGAAAGATAAAAAGAAGTTGTGACAGGACTTGTTCCATTTATTGTTTTTTCCCAAGAGCAAGACAAAAAGTAGCATTATTTTACTAAGTGATGGGGTAAGCAAAAACAGACTGAAAACTGCATGCAGTCTTTGGTAGGAGAATTCTTTTCCAGAGCAGTCTCAAATCAAGGCAAACTAATTAACATGCAGAGTACTAATGACAGCACACTTTGGGCATCTCTACCAATCCCCTTGCGGTTCACTTACCATTAGAGACAAAAACAGAACTTGGATTCAAGAGGCCAAATTACATGGTCAGAAATGAGAGAAAAAGTGCTAAATTAATTTCTGTGTTTAATTGTGTAACAGCGCAAAATTATCTTCCCTGTGCGTGTGCTACACAGACAAGAAAGAAGACAGTGCTACACCGCAACTGACCAGAACACCTGCTCTGAGACACACAAAAAATGGCAGAGGAGAACAGTAGTCCAACACAACATGCTGTGGGAACTTCCTGCTGGGCAGCACAATTATTCATCTGAACAACAAGATTAAACATACCTTGAGCATTTTCTTATTCACTGTGTTTTTGCCACATTCTCTTCTTAGTTGCTCGCTCATTGCTTGCAATTCTCTTCCAAAATGGATCATCCTTTCAATGGCTGCTTGGCTGCCACCACAGAGCTGGCGTCTTAACTGACTTGAATCTACTTCTAAAGAAACGATATCATCATCATCACCACTGACAGAGCCAAGGGTAACAACCTATGGATCTAGAGACTCTGCACTGATTTCACTCAAAAACAGCTGCCTGACCAGGGAGAGAGCAGGTCAGCCAGAGACCCTGGCCCTGCGTGCTCCTGTACCAGGTGCTGCTGAACTGCTCCTTTACGAACATCTAAGAGACCTGGTTAACTAATGGCAAAGGCTGTCAGCACGTTCTGTTTATCTTGCAAGGGGTAATTTTAAACTAACTAGAAGATAAACCAGATTTTACCCTAAAATTTTAAGGGAGTTTAAAAAAACAACAGTAAAAGTCCACACAGTTCTAACTTTTTAAATTCTTCGGCATTCCATTTCTAAAGATATGCCAACTGGGAAACTGCTAATAGAGGGTAAAAAATGCTGAACTTCAACAGCCATAATGGATTCTGCTACAAGACAATCATTTAGACTGTTCATACTCCTCGCAGAACACATTATCTTAATCATTTGGATATTTCAGGCTGCTTTTGTAATCAAGCAGGATTCTACAACTGATTCCTTTACTGCTTCCTACAGTATTCCCCAATAGTAGCAATTTTAAAAGGTATTGATGCAGCTTATGAATAGTAAACCAATACCTGGCTTCTTTGAAAATTCTGCCTTTTTAAAATGTACAACCAAAGCATCACATAAAAAAAAAAAGGCATTTATCCATTCCTTGTCTTTTTTCATCAAAGGAATCAAGTTTTAAAATGAGCACTTTGATAGACTCTACAAATCCACTCTTCTTTCTGACTTTAACACTTCTATTTAGTGATGTCCTTTGGCCACTGTTTCATAAATGGATTTTTAACTGGCCACTTTTCTTTTTCCTTAGATGTAAGTGTATCACCTCTGGAAAATACCTGCATACCTTACATACACAGCACTAAGGAGTGTGTATTAATATTTCAAAAAGTGAAAAACCACCAGACTCAAACTGGGGGGGAGAGGGTAAACGGTGTAGGTGAAGCACCCACAAGTCTTCAGGTAGTGGTGTTTGTCCCTAGCTCAGCCTAATCTGGGACATGACTTTCCAAAGGCAGGAGACAACTAGATTACAGAAAACACAACTCTGTGCCCTGTGCAGCTGCTGTGTGTCTGTCACAGCAAGGCCCTGCGGAAAAGGCTGCAAGAGAGCGAGGACCTGTTTTGGGTTTTCTGTCACAGAAATAAGGTTTTGTTTGTTATTATCCAGTTTCAGAGCATAATGCAGGGAAAGTGGTGTGGCAACTTGCATTCCTCCTTGCAGGGCTGTAACAGAATGACATTTGGAACCACAGTTACCTGTAGTTCCCAGCAAAGCTGCAGGATCAGCAGCAGCCAATGGCAGAGGCCCCGGAGCTGGGAAGCACTCACAGGCCTCTGCACTCGCTGCTGCATTCTGAAGGTCTCCAGTTTCACATTTCATTTAAAATACACATTAACTGACATCTGCTTAAATCAATTGTTTGAGTACCAATTCTGCAGCTGCACAAAGGGCAAGCAGAGGGGATTTAAAGACTCATTTGTCACCAACATCAACAGGCATGACAGAGTATAAATCAAATTAAGTAAAACAAAGTTAATTTTTAGCCCACAACCATATAAATTGGTATTTTTTTGGTGGAAATCATGGGAAAAAATTAATTTTTCATTTTTCATATTTCCCGAATACAGCTCTTGAGCATTAAATATTAACACTTTGCATTCTTCAATGGAAAACATTTGGAATTTCTACGCTTACTGTGGAGTACCAAGATGCCATGAAAACAATGAATGGGAAGAGGGAGAAGCAATCTGCCAACTCAAACAGGGTGCTACACAACAGAGTGCTTCTTGTCAAAGGTACTTCCTTAGAAATTAATGCTACTTTCAGTAGCCATGAGTTACCCATTTCCCCTGTTCTCACACTGATATTGGACTACTTAAATCAGTGGTTTTAAAATTTACATCTAGTAATAGCAAAATAAACAATCAAAAAAATTAAGATTTGAGCTAATAACCCTAATTTTCAAGTTGGGAAGCATTGCAAGTAAAAACATAACCTTGTTGCCATCACTTAATAAAAATGTAAGAAATATCACTGCAGACCCATTTCTGTGTCACATTCTTCCATTTCGTGATCATGTTTAGAACTACCATTTAGGAAGCCATTGGATGAAGTCTCAGCAACCCCATTGGAGTAGTGATCTGTTTCCATGTCTACATCATTGCTGAAAAGAGAGTAACAAATACAAGTTTTACTCATATTTAAGTACTTTGGTTATCTTTACAACTTATCACAGTACTTCCTCATCTTAATTACTGAAAAGCTGCTGTTAAATATTACCAAGCTAGACCATAGTTTCTTCAATAGCAAGTGGTGATACCAGAGTACCACGGAAAGTTTTAAGGCTGTCTCAACATTAGTATCCAGTAAAGTAATATTTTCAGATGCTGGAAAACGAAACATGTCCCCCATTATTCAAGAGTAAGGAATATAGCACTTTCTAAATACACACTAAAAAGTTCTTACCTTGTTTATATAACTGTATGTACACAGAGTTGAAGAAAATGCGCTGAGAAAATATACTACTCCCACTTCTTAATATAGTTAATATTTATACATTAAAAATACAGTTAAGTCAATATACATCCTACTTTGAAAACACCATATTTAGGTAACTATTTTAAAAAATGCCTTCTCTTATTTATGCTGTGGAACAACAGAGGAAAAACAAAAACAAACAAAAACCAAAACAAAACAAAAAACCAACCAAACAAAAAAAAATCAAAGCAAAACCCAAAGCAAATGCTGAGTTAACCAAAACACTGAAGAGACACTCTGTGGGAAATGGAGAGCATTGAACTCCTCACCACCCTTTGCCTGCAGCAGCTCACAGAATTGCTTTTAGAAAATGCCAGCATGGCTTTGGGGACTGAGCTTTGCTGACAGTTGCATCCTGGCCTGTTCTATTCCGTCATGGAGAATAGCAACCTAAAGCCTCTGTCAAGACCAAAGAGATTCAATTTGGAAGTTTAATATCTTGCTTCTAAGCAACCAAAAATACTCAGCTTCCTCTGAGGAAGGAAACCAAAAGGCTTCTCTGACTGGGCAAGAGCACAGCCAAGGAACTGTCTTCCTCCATGAAAAATCTCCAAGTTGCCTGGACACTGCTAGGCCTTTTCGCAGAGGCAATTGCTGATGCAAACAGAAATCATGGAAAGTTAAAAAGTAAATTGTTACTTCTACCTTTTTACCCCAATTATCACTATCCAACAAAATACTTTTGGTCATCATCACCACATCATCACATCCTATGTGGTAGTTTTGGGAATCCATTTTCAACAATGCAGCTGAGTGCTGTTGCATTTCACATCAAATTAGGTTCTGCTGTACCCAGAGCTTAATATGTACTGGTTATGAATAACCATATTAACCCTGGTTAATAGATTTATTTTCATTCTCTGAACTGAATAGTTTGTACTCGTGACAGTGACTGCAGTAAGCAAACAATCCTGGTGTATATAGTGAAAGGGAATCCACACTTCATATGCATCTCAACTGTTTACTTTGCAGATACTGCCACAAATGGCGAGTACGTGGAAAACTTTTCATTACCTCTGTGCAACACACTTAAATCAGCGTCAGTGGCTTAAATTAACATCTCAAGTGCCAAAGAGCTAATTAACCTTCACTGTGCGACTTCGAAACTGACCATAGCTATAAGCAAGGTAATTTATTTTTGTCTATTGCATTTCTTTAACCCAACAGGAAAAAAAGGTCTGTTGAGCTTGAACTGTCACAACAACCAGGGTTATCACAAGCTGTTGGCCCCTTACACTGTGTTTCAGCTGTCCTTGGAGAAAAAAAAAAATCAATCACACCAAATCCCACTGAAAACTCTTCCCTGCCATGCAAACATGTGGACAACACAAGCCTTCATGCGATTCAGAAGCATCTGAAGTTTATTTACCTGGAATAGCTGTTAACCTGCTGTGATCTGGATACATTTATGTTGTTGAGCTCTGGTACATTCAAGCTGGTGGTCATGTGTTTACTGTGACAGTAAGACTGATGCGCTTTATTTGATATTACTCCATTACTGCAACTACTTTCAAACCCTGCAAGAAAGTTTTAACAACTGTAGTCATATAAAGTGGTACTTACAACTAAGTTTGTAGAAAAAATGAAATAAGTGTGTGTTTACTGACCAGGAACAAGTATGCTAAATTTGTCACACTAACTCAAGTGCTTCACCTCCATGTTTCAGGTATTTGAACCTTTAAGGGTTCTAGAGTGCAGAAGTTAAGCATTATTTAACAAGTATGAATACTGACATAAGAAGGTTTTTCCAGGTGTACTAATATACTGGTAAAACAGAAAACTGCCCTAATGTGGAAGAGTTTTTTAGAAAATTTTTCTAGGCCACTGTAATTATTATGAATGGAAGCAAAAATTACTAATTCTTGATCACATCACTAATTCTTTTGATAAATGTGCAGTAGAATTTAGTGCTGAATACTTTGCATGTGGCTATACTTACATACAACCTCCTTCCTTCACCATGTAATTATTTTAATTGTTAATATTGTGCTTTGCTAAATAAAATGACACCATGCTGTGAAGTTATGATGCCTGGCTAAAATCTCTTCTGACCCTTCTAAAATGTAACAGGAAAACTACTATTTGAAGGAAACATGTAATTGCCAGTTCCATCAAACCAAGAGCTCCCTAGTATGTTCTAAAATAGAAACAGGTCACAGGAAGGGCTTGCTATAAAGAAAACAGATGCTGCCATTTACAAAATTCCAAACATCAGTTCTAATAATATATTCATCAACCTGCCTCTATTTTCAAAATTAGAAAAGTTACAGGTACTTTCTACAATACATCCCAATAACCACCTGAAGAACAACCAGAAAATCACTGACACACGTGATGGCACTCTCTTGACACAGAGGAAAGAAAAGCAAAGCTGCTGTCCTTCCAAGGGCAGCAGTTAATCTGATGGCCAGGCTACACTGGCTTTCCACTCCATCCCAGAGAGAAAAAAAAATAAAGTACCTCCAATCAGCTCCAGTTTGGATTTGGAAATGAAACAGAAGTGAAGGCTGATGGTCTTTCCTACCTTAAGAGTCTTAGTCTTCAAGGTTGCCACATTCAGATACCATTTCAACAGGCTCAGCTTCCTCTCAGCAGGGGTGTTTTGGAAGGCATGGGGATCTCCCCATAAGCTTGGGGCAGCTCTGAATATTAGTGGCTTCCCACTGACGATTTCCCATTATTTAAATGCTCTAAGAAATGTTCCAACTGTGCAGACTGAAATGTGGCTGCCAGCAGGACGTCTTTTACTCAACCACACCACCCAGCTTCTGGTGTTTCCTGCCCAACCACAGCTATTCTAACTTCTCCATCAACACCACAGGAAATGGATCATATACACCACTTACTGGATTTAAACCACCTTGCCCAAGCCATAAATTATCATCAAAAGGACAACAGAACTTTATGTCAGAACCTTCCACCTCCCAGAGGGAAGCACTTAGAAATTGGTGGCAACCTACTGTGCAAGAAGTAAAGCCAAGAGCATGTGCAAAAACTATGTGATGAAACTTCTGGTTTTCCCAGTGACTGGAAATCATGTATTTTAATCATTAAAATATACCATTACACAAAGCATTCAGCGTAAAATCTTAATTTTAAAACAAAAAAAAAAAATCCATTTGGTGTGGTATGTCCAAATCTATGTGGTCTATCCTCCACATGAGCTTACCAGTGAAATGTGTGCTGCTCCCTTTGCCTGTTGCCAAATTGTGAATATTCATTCCATGGCTGGGACTCATGCTAGGACTACTGAATGACCGTGGGCTAACAGGGTAACTGTCTTGAGATTTTGGACTGTGGCCTCCCAAACACCGCACTTCACTGTCTGTACCATTCACCATCTCTATGAACTGGCGCACCCTAAACAAAAGGCAAAAAGTTAAGCTAATAAAACCATTTCCACATTTTAAATTACCAACAATAGCAATGATTTCATTTCACTGTTAAATATAAAATAAGTCTGACTCAACAACGTGCTGGATGTCAGTAACCCAGTCATCGATAAGCTCTGGAGCATTCCACCAAGAATACACAATTACAAATTTGTGAGGGAGGAGAACAGGAATATTATCCTTGGAGGACAGCCTTTGTCACTAAGTCCTCAAAGTCTAGAGATTTAAACTATATTTTCTTGTTCTGTTTTCTTTTATTGGCAAGGGCAAGGTTATTTCTTGAGAAAGATATGTCATTATGTTGTCATGTCTCTCATTTCTCTCAAAGTAAATGAGAACAGAGTTTGACTGTCTGGAACATTAAGCATTAAAGGGTAACTCTTAACATTAAACATCTGCACTAGAAAACAGTTTGAAAAGCAAACTCCCATACAAACCTTCCCTTTAGAGGCTCTTTGTCAATTTCATTTTAGATAAGGAGGTTTTACTATGGACTTTAAGGAAGCTCAGAAGTCCTGCTTTATGCTTTAGGCTTCAGTAGCCTCAACAGAACAGGCAAAATTTAGACAGACTGAGAAAAAGATAACATACAATTGGCACTATTGAGTGAAGTCTTTCATCAAATTGTTTGCATTTTGTGAATTCTGTGATAAGTCTGGAGTACTATCACGTGAATTCTGTTCAGCACTTGAGCATGACAGACTTCAAACACATTCCCAGTTACTTAACTGAACATAAAATTAAAGTGCTTTGTTCTTAGAGGAGGTGACACATATTTTCCACATTCAAACACTGCAAAGTGATACAAAATTCTGCAGAACAGCGCAGCTGGCAAGTAAAAATGCCAGAATGAAGGTGACTATTGTTTGACTGGGAAGCCAGGAGAACTCTTTGGGATTATGGAATTTCCACTGTTTTAGCCAGAGGTTTCTAGTAAAGTGGCATGGAATGAAACAGCTCATTTAAACTGGTCTTTAAAGTCAGTCACCCCTTTGGAGGAACAGACTGACTTATGCCAACAGGATTCTTAATCTTCTTGAACGTGCTACTGTATCAGTTTCTATTTTAAGTTTTACTTGACACCCAAATGGACTGAAATTAATTTAAAAAAATCTACAGAACTTAGTTCTAGAAAGCAAGTCTACAGGGAGATGTGAATTATGCTGGAAACCAGGACCTTGATGACAAAACCTAGTTAAACATGTAGCAAATAAGAAGAGCATAAAAAAGTGAAATATATACATTTTCTAAAAAGCGCTGCTTAACTTTGTATAAATTTCTGTGAAAGCTTTAAATGAGTAACTGTCTTGTCTCAGAAGGTACTGTGCCATCTATAAACACACATCTGTATAATTTGAAGACTCACTTTAATGCAAATAAGAGATTAGGATTTCTTTCTAGTAAACTTGGATACAACTGTTGTGTTGTTTCAATGGCTTCTCCCATTCTTCCTGCTAAAACCAATTTCTGAATTCCTGTTCACCAAAAAACAAATAAGAGATTAGGATTTTTTTCTAGTAAACTTGGATACAGCTGTTATGTTGTTTCAATGGGTTCTCCATTCATCCTGCCAAAACCAATTTCAGAATTTCTGTTCAGCAAAACCAACATCAGTTAAATGGACAGCTTATGGATTAATACACGTACATTAACGATTAATAGATACTGCAACCATCAATCAACAAGACTTTTTTCCTCTCAGAAAAAATTAGTGTAAAGAAAGATCATGCTTCCTTAAAATGTTCAACAGGAAAATTTAAGAACTGCGCTCCACCTACATGTATCTAAATGAGAACTCAGTATTTTTATTTATTGCCAGCATCCAACTGCTTTGTAGTCAGATCGTGCATTTAGAGCTGGAATTCTTATTCCTGGAAGTCTTATTGCAGACATTCTTCTGTGATTTATTTCTCATTTTCACAACTTTATAAATAAGCACATACCAAACTACTGTCACTCAAGAACATCCAAATTGCATCCCACTCCTACAGGTTCAATTTTGACTAAGAAAAACAAAAATTAAGTCTCTTTCACCTACAACATGTACTTCCAATCAAATTACAGCTGAGTAAAACCTTTCACAAGGGTTCCTGCTTTAGTTGATGCTTCTGTGGCTGTAACTTGGCTCAAGTTGCAAACAGCCTTCCAGCTCTCTCCACCAACTGAGAAACTGATCCAAATGAAAAATAGCCGAACAAATGTGTTGTTTTACAACCAGAGCAGTTTCCCCATGTGGTATGTCATACAGTAACACAAATGCTGATGATCATAGAGCAGGGATTTAAATGGAAGGGGAAGGCACTGTTCAATCAGGCTGCCAAACAGCACCGACACGGCAAGGTGGAACTGAATTGCTGTTAGTTCCCCTTGTCGTCTTCCCCCTCACATCTGTAAGCAGGAAAACTCAAGTTTCATTTAACTTAACCAAACATTCTCTAAACTCAATCCCTTTTCACAGTTCAGATAAAAATAAAAATGTTTGTCAAGACTAAGTTCTGTATTCCTGTTTGTGACTAACCAACCATTAGCTCTCACAAACACTCACTTAAGAGACATTACATACACTTGTTTCAGACATCTCACAACTTTCCACTCAAGAGAAAAGACAACAGGTAATTTAGCACATTCTGCTACATCAAACAAGTTACAAAGTATTACTGCATAGATTTTTCATACCCAGCTGCTCATACATGTGTAACGTTAGATGACAGCAAAGAGCTATGGAGTAGTGCTGCAAGCAAATTCTACTATGCTGCTTAAGAGAAAGCTTTATGTAATATCTGTTCAAGGGAGGAAAAAAGGGATGCAACGTGCTTTCCAGCCTTACTTTGTCTGTTCTTAATGGAAGCTAATTCTTCTAGCACAGTCTGGTCTGTGGATCTGGCGAATGCCTCGGCTGTTGCACAGTATCCATGGTGAACTAAGTAAGATGATACCATTCTAAAAATAAACAAAAACAAAACTCAGAAATACTCATTAAATACAGGTAAGAAATCAAGAACTCCTGAATGTAAAAATCTTTTGCTAAAAAAAGGTGACTGAATTGAAAAATCCTACTTGAAATGCAGAGATACCTGTACAAGTCAGACAAAAGTAATTAAGAGCCAGCATATTCTTGAAAACACTGTACATAAAAATAGTTTCTAAAAATAATAAATGCGTAACTTTATTATGATGAATTTTAGTAACAATTATTCATCACCCAAAGGCAGGGTCAGTTCAAATACTAACTTCTAATGAAGCTGGGGGTTTTTTTTCCACACTACACACATTGAAGTGAAATTATGGCACAGTAAGTTTTTGTTTTCAGTGAAAAAATAAAAAATGCAAAGTCACAACCACCATTTTTCCAAGAAACACTAATGAGACACAACTTAACCTGGCATGCCAAAGGCTGAGAATGCAAAGGGAAATTTCCAGAGCCCAGAGTATTAAAACTGCCCATTAAAATCCCAGCAACTTTCCTGAAAATTCCCCAATCCAATTAGATAGGTCAAATCAGAAGTCTTACACTCATCATTATAAAGTCCAAATTATTAATGACACAGACAACTCTGCCACAAAATCTGTTCATGCTCCCTCTTACGCTGTTATCAAATCTGGTAACAAAATTACTTGTACTATTTTTTAATAGTACTTATCACTTTTTGCACAAGACAATAGATAGAGTCTTTTATAGATCTCTGAAATCATGCAATTAACCACTGTCAGAAAAATTAGTAATATTACAAGTCTTACTTCTGAATCATTGTTTGCCACTCTCCTTCCCGATCTCCTATTGGAAATCTGTCAATCTGTGCTTGAATTTTGGTTCTCCACTCTCGCATATAGTCTTCAATATCAAATACAAATGGGTGTTGTCCAAAATTAGCATCCACAACCTCTCCTGGTGTTTGAAGCCCTACTGTAGGGTACAAGTTTGGCTGCAAGAAATATTTTAATTAGTTTTTGACTCTTATTCTAAAATCCCCACTGTTGTGTTTTGGTTTTTCTTCATCTCTAGTTATATCCTCACTGCTTCTAGTAGCGTGCTCCAGCAGGAAAAGCAGCTTCTGCCAATACAGCAATACAATGGCTGACTAATTTTATTCCCAGAGCTCGTAATTTTTTTCAGTTTGGAAGAAGAAAATCTTACTGACATTCTATTCAGAAAATACACTTTTAAAATTGTGCTAAATGTCACAACTTTTGGGTTCAATTTCACAAAATATTAAGTAACAATTTTTGCTGATTTTTAAAGACCTGTTTTTTTTTCTTTTAAAAAGAAAACAGAAATTAAACTTACAAAGTGGGCCATTTTCCTTTAGGGGTGAAATACTTAAAACATCACTGAATTTTAGTGGTAAGAGCTGACAGGATAGAAAACTCAATAGCCTCGAAATCCAATTGTAGTGCCTAACAAGAACTGTAAAAGTGCATTGAAGTTTTCA
>WEKY01012131.1:3419-20463 GCA_013390045.1 Picathartes gymnocephalus
GGGGTTTTTTGTTTGGTTTTTGTTTGGTGAGTGTTTGGTAGGGTTGGTCAAAAGAAATATATCCAGCATTGGCATGGTTCTCTTTTGAGAGAGTCAGTTCTGTGATGTTCATGCTCCTAAACGGAAGAATGCTTTTGGCTGGTGAATCTATTAGCAGACTAATGAACACATTTATGTTAATTGCATGTATTACCAAGGGTTGAAGAATGTATTGATTTCCCTTAGTTGATCTACTTATTTTTTCACTTATCTCACTTACCTACTCTCTTTCCCATCTTGTTACATTGCTGTCCGTGCTGAGTCTCACCTAATTCAGAGGTTCCTTGGGATGACAATGGGGTTACTGGTAAGGAGGGAGAATATTCACTGTGGGTATCAGGTTTACTCCACAACTTCAGGTGAATTTTGGTCTCCTGTTCTGGTTTATCCAGTCTCTTTAAGCACTGTATGTCTCATTTCTAGGTGATTCCTGTAGTGTGGGTAGTATATCAGGAGGGTTGCAATTGACAGGTACATTGTGCAGTGCAGGGAAGTGATGTAAAACAGCGTGAGAAAGTACTTCAGAGTTGCTCCTGGCCTCTTAGGTGTGGGAAATTCTGTCTGGGTCTGTGCTGTAAGACACAAATCCTCTGAAAGAGGTCTCAAATTTCGTTTCCGACACCATGAAAAGACAGAATGAGTTCCTTAGTGCCTCTCATTTTCTTTGTCAGGAACTTCAGATGCATGTGCAGGTAGGAAAGAAGGATATTCTAGGGAAAGACTCATGAAGGGATTAGGCAGAGTGACCTGGGAAAGCAAATGACTTGTAAGAAAAGCCAAACTGAAAGTGAGCACTACTGCTTGCCAGAGGAGATTATTCTTTCAAGAGATTTTTGTGAGACCAATATTTTGTCAAAAAAACTCTCATACATGTTGAGTAATGTGCAACTGCTTCAGCTTTGTTTAGTTATGACACCCAAATCCACCAAACGTGGTGCATTTTAAAATATGATCATGAATTAAACGTGTGTCTATGAGTATTTGCATGCCTTATAAGCACGTGTAGCCATTATAATGGATAATTAAGTAGCATTCTAATTAGACAACCTTAATGAAGTGTTTCAAAGACAACATGCATTCATCCTAATTTTCTCTGGTGTTTAGGAAGCACAAGTAAAAGCCAGTTGCACAATATTGTGTAGTATAAGCTGGCTATGGTAAGTATATTTTGTTGTGGATCTGTATTGGTGAGTAACTATATAAACATTATCAAGACTAAGAAAATAATCAATACTCCACTGTTACTTTACTTGTCTAAGTTTATGCTTTATGGGATAGATTTAATATTTTGAAACAGACCTAAGAGAAAAAGCTCAGGTAGCTGCAGGTTGCTATTCAGTTGAGGCTTTGATATTTCTGTTTTACCAGTGAGGAGCATATATATTCTGCTGATCACTCAACAGCTGAGACACTACAACATGTTTACTATTCTTTAATTATTCAGGGTTAATAATAAAATGTTAATTTCCAATACAATGCAAATAGAGGCTACTGCCAAGCAGGGGTAAGATGATAACATACCAGAGATAGAGTTTAGAAAACACAGGTTGTGTTCTTGATGCTCTTATTTCTTGGGATGGTTGACAGGGAAACATGTGACAATTGGGTTTGAGTGATTTGTTCAGTGAGCAGGCTATTATTTTTCTTATGGCATCATGAAGGGTAAGTGATTTCTCTTGTAACTGGAGGGCAGGTTTTGTGGAGATACATGACCCAAACCATAATAAGACTCAGTGAAGGGCATCAGTGAAGGGAATAGGGGCCTTTATTTTCTAAGTTGCACTGGATTAAGGATGGCTGGATTAGAAACTTTTTTTCTGATGCTGTAGTTACAGATGATGTGCTTAGTTGCTGTGCAATGCATGAAGTGGAAGGACAGATTTATTTTTTAGTATGGGACACTGAAAGTGATTACATCAACATCAACAGCTGTGAATTGCTTCAAACTCCTAAAGGAGAAGGCAATGCAAACCATACTGTTTCTGTATTTTCTATGAGGAAGAAAGTCAGAGTTAAGATCAAAGAACTATGGCAGATGATAGTAGTGTCATTGCTATTAACATGTTTCATTAATTTCTTTCTCTACAGATTTATAATATTGTTAAACATGTTTTCATGAAAGAGTATTTTAAGGTCTAGCAATTTGTCATTGTTTTTCTAGTAGTTTTAAATCCTTGAGTTAAATTCTAATTATACAAGATGCTATTACTATTTATGATTCCTGTTTCTCAGAACATCTTTCTTTACCTTGCTAATTTTATTTTCAGTCTGGCCAAGCAACGTAACACTTATTATGATATCAAAAACATAGCATTGAAGGTATAAATAAGTCATTGCCTCCAAAAAAAAAAAAGAAACACAGATAGAAACAATATGATAAACCTCATTGTCGAAATAAATTATGCCTTGGGAAAAAAAGTAATTTGTACAATGAGATGATACAATAGAGGGTTCCATAATTAGGTGCAATACAAGTGTAACCATCCTTAATATCAGTGGTATGCAAGCCTTTCAGACTTCATTAGAGTTCCATTGGAACATGTGAATAATAGGATTAATATAGCCATGGGCACTGCTGGGTCAGCTGGCAATAGATCAATCCACAATGTAGAGCATATTAAAAGGATTATAGATTAGCAATTAGATGGCTTTTTCATGAGCAAGAAGTAGTTCCTCAAGCTTTGCCAAAGGTTAACAGAGATAGGATGTCGATTTTTCTAGTTTATAATCCAGTAAGAGCTATACGGTAAGGGAAGTTATGGCATTTTCAGGATGGTAAAAATGATATGAGCAAAACATAACCAACCTTTTAGGATCAGTGGCTTGGCTTCACAGAGGAACTGTTCTTACATGAAATGTAGAATATGAATATATACTGTTGATAACTAAATCTCTAAGAAAAAAGATTTCAAGTGAACAGTCTGAGAGGTAAGAGACACATTTTAAGCCCTTCCTATAGCATTCTGTTTGAAAACTTTTGTTGCATTTCAGAGAATACAAAAATAAGTTCTCTAATTCAAACTCTACAAATCAATGTTGAGCATTACAAAGATTATACACCACTGGAATTATTGTTTGACACTTACTTTTAGTTTGTCAATAATACAGATATCTAAGAAATTTTTATAGCTTCCTGATGAAATACTGGATGGCAATATTGGTATGTTTTCAATTGCATAAAGAGAATGTAGTATGTAGAATCAATATATATTGATCACACTGGGAGCTGAGTCTCAACATTTCCAAAAATCAGGTCACTTACTTGGATAACTCGGTGTGCTTTTATTTCATATGTCTAACTCTGAAAATATGGGCTTTTCTATAAAGTGACACGTAAATATATTTAAAAAGATGAAATGGACATTCAAATGGGAAATAAATCAAGGATACCTGGAAATTAAAAAATGATTAGCAGTCAGTAATTTATTCAACAAACTTAAACTTTTAAGTCTGTTCATGAAGAAGTTTTACTCCCTCATTATTCAGCTGCCTTGTTATCTTTCTGCAGAAATTTTAGGACAGAGGCCTGACAGTTAATATTTTGCTGAGTCTATTTCTTACTCTGTAAGAAATGCTGGTGAATTTGTTGAGATTAAAGGCAAGCAAATAGCAATAAAGAATTGTCTGAATAGTGACTCTGCTGAACAATAAAGGGTAGGTTTCAAAAAGATCTTTTTTTAAGAAGCAGAAGTATTTGCACATTATTGCAAAAAATGAGTAAAGGAATTTACTGAAAACTATTTTATTTTAAGAATTGATGGTTGTAAACGTTAAATGATATTTAGACTAATTAAAATACCTCTTAATAAATTAATAAAGCCAATCACAGCTGCAAAATTTTTCATAAACTGTATGATATCCCACTGCCTCCACTATAACCACAGCCTGTGTAGAGATCTGAGTTGCATGAAAGGTTTAAAACTAACTCTCCCTTCTTATTCTGCCCAAACCAGCAACTATGTTGGGGCTGTAGCTATATCAGATACTTTTCTGCATCATTTACTGCTTTTAAATAACAAGAACTTTTTTGTGGAATCTGTCTTTCTGAGTACCAGAAAAATTATGATACAAACTCAATCTCTAATTCTAAATGCCTCTTTATTGTACCCATTACATGTTATGAGTTCTAGGGCAAATGCATCAACTTTGTCTACAGAAAACACTTAAGGGATAGAGGATTATACAATCTATGTAATTTTTTAAATGGTATTACTTTCTAATGTTGAGGATATACAGTAATATTGTAATATCAGTTAACCTCCATTTTTTCTAATTGCTCTTGGCATTCAGAAAAGCAAAAAAGGCAATATTTTCTCTTTCAAAAGTTTGAAGACTGCATTTTTTGATTGAAATCTGTGTAATTACTACTTTGACTTTAGCTAAACTATAGGAGAAATTTTATAAAGTAGGGATTTCTAATTACAATTCTTTTCAATTTAGTTGAATTGTGACAGCTGCTCTGATTTTGACAGACAAGAAACAAAGTGTTTGCATTGCAATGACAGCAATGTCCATGACACTAATTGCAACTTTTATTGGAAAATGTCATGAATAACATTTCAAATAGGATCCAAACATATCTGGCTCTTCACTCATTTTACTGTGCAACAGAATTCTGGGATTTTAACATTATTTTTTGCCTTAGTTAGACTAATAATTTTTGCAGCAACTACAGACAATGAAATAGGTAGCAGCCATCAATGATCACTGAAACAGTCTGGTCATTTCACGGACTTTATAACATGTTTGGTAGCCACTGCTCCTGGGTGACCAGAAGTATAGTGTTGTATGCCTAATTATTTTTGTGTTTAATACAGAAAATATAAGATGATGTTGCAATTATTTCTAGAACTGAGACATTTGCATTTTTTGTCAAAATCAAAAAGTGACAGCAGCCAAAAGTGGAATTTTCATAAGCGTATAAATAATGTAGGAACAGAAGGCCCACAGTTTTTTTTTTTCATGTGGTGGATGCTTTTAAATTTGATTTAGTTGAGAGTTTTTATATTCTTTAAATACTGTGAGAGTCTTATTTTCACCTTTTTTTTTTCTTTTCAGCCTAGGTTTGAAATTTTAATCCACCGTTAAATTGGATGCTTTTATAAACCTCACTGTGATTCTTACTATTCCTTAGATGGCCACATAGCCCTTATAAATATGGCCTTCACAGAAAATCCTACCTGAAATATGCTAAGGTCTTCCTTGGGGGAATTGAAACGGCAAGGAGACATACCTCCCCATTCCCAATATTATTGCTCTGGGGATAATTGACAAATCCCCTTAGAGTCTGAGGAAATTATATTTTCCTATCTTTATAGTATTTTTCAACATGTTTATACTATATGCTTGCAAGAGTACAATGTTGGAAAAAAACATTCAGGAAATATAAAATTGGAGTAGTTGGAATACAATTTACAGAACATTTTCTCTTTGGGAAAGTTAAAGGTGGGGAAAGAGAGACAAGGTTAAGTTTCTTAAATTGATACAGAGGTAACTTTCGCATAGGATCAGTATCAAGTGCAGTATCCTAAGGGGTGTTTTGGAGGGACTTCCTTTTGTATACTGCAGTCCTTGAATTGGCAAATCTGCCTGCACAGGTACTTTTCAAAGTTAGCTCCATGCTTTCTACCTTAAAATAATTCTGACATTATGACAGGTCACAGCATTAGCCTTTTTCCTGTACTACATGGCATCTCCATATGTCCTGACTGAATCAGGTTTTTTTGATTTATGTCTTCTGTAGTGAACTCAGATTGCCATAGGTGCTTATTGCTTATCTATCAATGCATTATATCTCCAGACCTCTGTCTGGTTTCATCATTTTCTTTCTTGTCAACCCACACAAATGTCTTTTTAATGTCACCTTCTCACTTTGTATAAAGAGTTCAGACCCATGGAGATGGGCGTGGGAAACTCCCTTTCAGCCTTTTCTGTATCAAAGCAGCTGGCACAGAACTACCTTTCCCCACTCCCTTTTCAAAATACAGCATCTTCCCTGTTGAGACACTGTAGACTAATATTGAATAAAATCTAAACCCTTACACTCCAGAACCTTAATCTGTATCAGAGCAGCTGGGTAAGCTAAAGTTTACAATTATGCAGATGTGTATAATTGTATGAAGGAAATCCTCCTACAGTAACTAGCACATTTCCTTCTGTAGATAAAGATTTCTCACTGAGGCTGATTATGTTATATTTCCCATTCACTTGAGAACCTTACCTTATGGGAGTTACAATGACTAGGCAATCTGTTCTTCTCAGAATCCTTTTCCATCAACATTTCCTTTAGGAAAGACTCTCCTTTGTGGCAGTGTCCAACAAATCCCTGGCCTCTGTCTATATCTCTTCACCTCCACATGGCATTGTAAAGTCACTGCTGTTAGTATCCTGTTACTCAAGAAGATACTTCTGCTCAGGCTACAGAAATTAATAGTTATGTTAAAAAATAAACAGCAGCAATCCCCTCTGAAAACTTGCTCTGTAAGTGTGAATAATCCAATTCAATTTCCTTTGGGTTTGGATTTAGCAGTTTTATTATGTGATATTTAGTAAGGTGAAAATGGCAACTGTAGCCTTGCTACAACTGTGAAACTTGTAACGGCTCTCAGATGAACCAAATCCCAGGGACCAACAACAGCTGAAAATCAAAACAGTCCTAAGTCCTCCATCACTATTCATTGATGCTGTCTTTCTCTTCTGTCAGATATCTTAGAGGCTCTTACCTTCTGTCAAGTGTGGGTGAGATTAACAAATAGACTTGAAAATTGTTACTGAGGGCTCCCAAACCTCTGTAGATGTAGGCACACCTATATAGAATTCTACTAAATAGCTCCTTAAGATATGCAAATTTCCTTGTCATTTGTTAAGGCTTTTTGCCCCCTTAACACAATATGCACCTATTGTTATACAGTGCTGTTTTCCCTTCATTTATGAACATGCTTATGCTCTCACTATTTATGTTATAGAAAATATAAAATTCAATGGTAAGTTTGTGGTATTCTGAACATTATTGCTAATGTTTATTTTTCTAAGTTATACACTTTTTTTTCTTCACTTGCAGGTGAAAGAGGATATAGTAATATCAATATATCTGAATACTGATGTCTATTTTTTATGGTAGTTATGGAGCAGTATACAGGCTCTATACGTCTATAGATAAATCTATTATGTGGAATACCTGTTTTAGTTGTTAATGATATCTGAGGGCATACAAAATGGCACAGAGAAACAGCTCATTTTTTCTTTCTTTATGCTAAAAACTTTTTGAGAGTAAGACATAGTTTATATGCTTTCATGGAGATTCCTCCAGGAAAATGCCAATTCCATAAAAGGTGCTAGAGAACATGATTGCATGTAGCTTTAATGAAAAATATTTTTTTCAAATTATAGGAGTTTAAAGAAAGAATTCATTTTGAGGGTCTATACGAACATGGTTTCATATTCATTTCTCAATCAAAAATAATTAGTTGTTTTATAATAAAGAAACCCAAACTTGGAAAGCATTTTCCTAGTGTTTCTACCTAAAACATTTTTCCAAGCATAGCATATCAGTGAAAAAGATGTGATTCTGTATTGTACCCTTTATTGTTTAATTATTACCGGGCTGTAATGGGAATGATGTGTAATCTATAGCATCTAACTCTGTAATATCATGGTGTAAAATTATCTCAGGCCAGAGACAGCAAGTTTTGCACGAGTTCTTCTTCAAAATACATACAGTGTTTTTCCTATGCTAAATGTCTTCCACTTCAAATCACTATGGGAAAACTAAGTCAGATATGCTGAGAACTCAGGGCCTTTTATTGGTTTTGAACATTTTGTACCTAAAATGTGTAATGTGCTGTAGAATTTCAGCATCCAGGCAGAAAATGGTACTGTAAGCTCATAAGGCCTATGTCCATCACACTCTAACTTTATTCTTCTTCTCAGAGTGGATAATTTCATGACCTGTTCAGCTGTTCAAAGGGTAATATTCAGACTCCTGATTATGCTGAGAAATTGCCTCTGAACAGTCATCCTGGGCAATCTTGTTAAACAAACAAGGTATATGACTTATGGGTCACAAATTTCTTGATAGATCCTGTTGTAGAATACTGATGTAATAGATTGAACCTGTTAACCTTCGTTTATAATATATCTCCTTTGGGAATCATTTCAGTTTATTCATAAGCTGAAAAAAAACCAACTCCATATCCAAAAAAACCAACCCCATATCCAAAACAACACAAACAAACACAGACCATTAGAGAAAAATGTCACATTATCACTGGAGGAAGTCTAGTAGTGGCTGTCCTTATCTCTAAAGGCTCTAAGTAAATGTATCTACTCTTTTGTGGTTTTTAGGCTGACTGCAATGTGCTGTTTGTATGTGTCCTTCTCTGTTCCATTGGCAAGTTGTATTTATTTCATCATATGTTACAATAAAAATAAGCTCCATGAGTGGAAGTAACAAAGGAAAGTAAAGGTCCGAACAGGTAAAAGGCCAAAGAAATAGCAAAGCACTGAAGAGTGAAAGGAACTGAAAGGGTAGAGTGCACATTATTGCTAGTAGTATAGAATGTATATGGTGATACCAGGCAATCACAATTCCTACTTACCACTCTAATATAGGACTAAAAAGGGGGGTATTGTGTGAATGTTGAGGATATGCCTGGAACAAGACAGAATTTGCACCAGGCAATTCTCTTCAGCAGTTAGAGACAAAAAAGATGGGGTATTGTGGGAAATATCCAGCCTCCCTGAGCCACTCTGCAGCTCCTCCGGTGTATGTGAGGCTGGAAGGGTTCTGAGTAGAGCAGGGTTGCAGGTGTGTGTGTGAGTGTCTGTGTGTGTGAGTGTCTGTGTGTGTGTGTGTGTGTGTGTGTTAGGCGTTTTCTGTTGTCATTACAAAGAACTGTGCTTTTCATCCTTCAGTCTTAACTGCCTTTGCTTCTCACCTGCTTGCTGGCCTTGTTAATTATCAATCACATTTTAGTCACTTAACTTTTGTTTGCCTGCTGCCTGTCTCTTTTGCATGCTGCAGTAGATGGCACGACTCCAGCTGTTTGTTGATTAACAAATGCACACTGTTATGTGCTGCAGCCATTTTCACTTCTTCCCGGAGCCTTTTGCTGTAGACACTTTAGCTGCTTCTTTGCATATTGATTGAATAGTGCTCACGTTGAGTATGGACTGTCACAGACAATGTTCCTCACTTACCATTACTGCCCTTGTTTCTTTCTCCCTCATCACCATTCCTGTAAATACTGATGTTCATTCAGTTTCTCCTGCCCTTCTATTTCTCCACCATCTGCATCTTTGTTTCATCCTCATACTTGTAAATCAACCTCGTACAATCATTTCTGTTCTTTTTTTGCTATTGCCTTTGAGGAAGAATTCTCCTAATCACCAGTATGGTCAATCTCAGGAGTTCAGCATTCAGAAATCATGACTCAGCCTCCCCCTTCTCTGAGATCAGGTTACTGATCTAATATTGGAAAAAAACCTTTTTTATTTTCCATTTTTTTCCTCAGAAAATAAATACAAGCATCTAGCCTTTTAAGGTGTGTAGGAAACATAGGTAGTAATATGAAGGTATTGTTTACAACTCTCAGGAAAATAATATTTTCATTAATAATAATAATAGTAATAATAGGAATAAATTAAAGCAGCTGCTATCACCAAATAGCAAGGGCCTGGTATCTGAAGACAAAGAGCAGCTAAGATAAAGACAGGATGAAGGAGAGAAGAATGCACACACTGCCTGCAGTGGCAGGAGATGATAATGAACATACCAACTCTATAAACCACTGGTTATTTAATGGAAGGCAACCTTGTAAGCAAGGAAAAAAGTAGTTTTAGGGATAAAAAGAAATCAAAGAAAAAATATCCATCATATCTCTGGCACTCTGGTTATCATATGTTTGCATGTAGCATGCAGCTGAAGATCTGGAGAGAGTGTAACATGAAAGCATGTTGGAGAATATTAAGACACGGGGGAAGAATGAATTTTTGGTCTCTCCATATGAGGGGAAGAAAGAATCAACATCATTCTCCTTCTGGCAAAGAGAAAGGAATTCTGTCACCAATATCACTTGCTTTGCTTTGAGTGCAATCATCATGTCTCTGACACAAACATATTTCTAGTAAAATTGTGAAATTATGCATTTAAACCTGTTTTCTGTTGATATTATTATTCTTTCTGTTTTGTTGTAGTTGTTCTTATTTTTATCCTCAAAGGAAGTTTTCATTGGCAATTTTCTGTCAAAATACTTTCTGGCATAGCGTTGCTACTTGGAAATATATTGTCAGTGTGAAGATAGGATACTACTTGAACATTTTTGTTTCCAATTCAGGAATATCACATGAAAAGCTGTCCTTAAGAGGAATATCTTCATTGTAAAATGCAATGAAGAAATTTTATTTTGGGACAACAGTAGCTGCACTCCAGTTCAGTCTTGGAGCTCTCTATTTCTTTTGTCTTTGATGGTTTAAGTATGTTCTCTGTCCGGGCTGCATTTCTCTTAATGTATCCCAGCCTCATCCTTGTCTCATTTCCAGGAATGTGCTGGAAACCCTATGTCCTGGTTTGAAGGACAGGTCTCTGCTAGGGAAGGCAGGAGCCTCCCTTGGAATGAAGAATGTGAACCCCTCCCCTCTGAATTATTGTAATTTTGAAATTAAGGGGTTCTCAGGCAAAGATATGGGAGTAGGAATAACAGTTCTTTACTAGGATTTATAACAGAGCAAACAAACAACAACTCTTATGGCACTAACAACAAACAGAACCAAGAACCCGGTCCCGACCCCCTGGCCTGAAGGCACTTTCCCCCCTCAGTGCAGTGATGGTCACAGCCGGCAGGGAGCACGTGCTATGGTGGTTCAGTCAGCAGGGGAAAACAAAACGGAAGAGAGGTTTTGCTTCACAAACCCCCTTGGAGCAGTTGATTCCAGTGCCCCAGCAGGATTCTTGGAAAGCAGCAAACTGGGACGGCAGGACGTCTCGGCAGGTGGGGGAGCGGGGCTGCAGCGCAGTGAAACCCAGAGCAGTGCCGAAGGAGCGGTGGGGGCGGGGGGCAGCAGCCGCCCGGCTCCTAGCCCAGCGAGGAGAGGCGAGCTCAGGGATTCCGGGCACCCGAGCAGATGGCAACAGGTTCAGTGGCTGCTCTCACAAGCAGAGGCTCACCCAAGAGGCAGAAGAAAACAGCTCCAAGCCAGGGCTCCAGCAGCAGCAGCGAAAAGAAAACTTCTCTCTCGCAGAGCTGTCTCTTCCCGTGTCCTCCTCCGAAAGCCAGTCCCGCTCCGCCCCTGCCCTCTCCTTTTACCAGTCCCCAATTCTCGAGATATTCCTCCACCCCCCCGCCCCTTCGAGAGAAAACTCCCCGACAGAACAGTAAACATAGATGGGCCTTTTCTTTAGGCCTAGGTATAGCCTTTGTTTTCTTAAGTACTCAGTGATTAAGGCTATTTAGCAACTGAATGGAAAAAAATTCTATACTGTTAAAAGGAAACAAAAGGAAAAACAACCCAACCCCCAACACCCTATAAACGTGGTCTATTATGAGAAATGTAATTTGGCGAAAAAGTCAAAGTCTTAGAGGAAAATATAACTTGGCATCCAAATCAAAATGCCTAGTAAGTTTCTGCAAACAGGTCTCAGGATGTAACATAAAAAAGGTGGGGAAAGTGCTAAAGATAGTGCAGGAAAGAAGAAATCCAGCAGAAGTTCCCCACTCACATATGCCATGGGCAGGGCACAAATTTGCTTGCTAAGTGAAGCACAGGCAGTGAAGTGGTGGGGCGGCAGGAACTGAAAGCAGGGTTTGCTGAAGACAAGTGAGGTACAGCAAGTGTAAAGGCTTGAACCCTGTGCTACACAGTCCCACTCAGGTCAGTGACAATGCCACGGGGAAGACAGATACTGCTCAGTGCCATATTTAGCAAACCTTTCTCACCAAACATGGACTTCCTTTCTGTTGTATGGAATTTTTACTCATCACTCATTGTCATGTGGATTTCATCCCCATGCTTTGTTAGGTCATTACAGAATGCAAAGCCATTTTTTAAAACAATTTTTAAAGAAATTGAATAAGCTGACATGTTCCTTTGGATTCTTGCTAAAATACATGAATTTCAGCTTTCATTTCTGAAAAGCTTCTCCTTTGCATCGTGGTTGTGAAGATGAAACAGTCGACTCAAACATATCCTATATATAAAACATATAAAGTAGGGAAAATATATATTTGTTCCTTCTAGTCAAAACTTGAACCTTGAATGCCTAAATAAGCATGCTTGAACACTTCAAATATTACTTTTATATTAAATGTTGCATTTTCTATTTCTAGCTCATGTTGTTTGCTTAATCTCACCTTGAACTCTTTTCTTGAGAGACTTTTTGTACTTAGACACTTTAAGTCTCTTTCCATTTCAGGTCCTTTCTTGACTGCCTAGATGATTCTTGGACTTCTCTTCTTTCAACTGATGCAATTAATTACCCTTTTCTTTTTTCCCCAATTTGTCCTCTATCTTTTGCTATTATATTCATTGAAGTCACTCCATCTTGCCCTGCTCCTTACTCAATGACTCTGTTTGAATATTGCTATTGATAATACCTGTATTTTCACCTGTTTGAGTAGTGTCCTACTCTTGAGAGTACTCTTATATTTTCATTTGAAAGAGAAATTCTTTACAATAAATTTAGCTCATGCACAATACATTCTTAAATGGTCATATTCTACAAAGTGGAGTGATATAGGAAACTTAGCAGCAAACCAAGAGAGTATCTGGTGCTTAGATTCACTCTGCTGTGGACACCTGTATTCCCAAAGGGTGATAAGCCTTCATGAAGGAGACTCATATATATGAGTGAAGGTTTCTTGATTCTTGGCCTTTGGTAATAATAATGGAGGAATGCAATTAAAAAACTTTAATTTTAATTTTGTAATGACTTGTTCTGTGTGGTATGTGCTAAACTACTGTAATATACACCAGCACTTTTATATTACCATGCACTGCTTTTGGGATCATTCCACAGTGGCACTGAATTTTCATATTTAATTTCATTTTCCTCAAACCTAGCTGCTTTTCAGAGACTAACTGCAGCTTTGATAAATGTTCTTTCTAGACTAGTTAATATCTTAGGCTTATAAAAGGTATTTTAATACAAAAATGTAGCTTCCAGCTAGAGCCCAGATTTCAAAGGATAAGAACATCTAGTTTTCCATTCTTTTTTTTTCTGAATTAGTCACTTCAGTTCAAAGACTTTTTTTCCAGACTGATTAAGAAGAAAGACTGACAAATTGAACTTCAGATTTACTCTTTCACCAGACTGATACAAGAAGCAGGTAATGAGATCAACTCATTGTTAGTCACAAAGAGGTTTCTTTGAAATGAAACTTGTCAGACATACTTATCGCTTTAACAGTCACAGAGATTGATACAAACAAAAGCAAGACACTTAGACCTACAGTTTCTTCCATAGCTGCTAAATAACTAATGTATATCCTCACAGCTTCTCAGATGTGCCACCAATCTGATACCAATTTGAATTAAAACTGCATTTCTTAATAGTAATTTCCCAACAGTGTGCTGTATTTTTTGTAAAGCTCCTGTTTGTTGGTATAGAAATTTCATCTCTCTCCTCTTAGATAAATTAAACCTTAGTTATCATTTTTCCAGAAGACTAATTGTTTTCTTTGTATTAAAATATAGAAACAGGAAAGAAAAAAAATAGCAGGGTTCAGTACACCTCCTCCCTCCCCACCCTGCCCATAAAAACTGATGAGCCAATTGGCTTTTCCTGTTAGCAGACAAGTTTTAACCATGTTAATAGAATGTGCTCATTTACAAAAGAATCAAGGAATCATGAATTTAATTAGGCTGGATGTCAGAAATAGGCAAGGACTTCAGCTCTTAGTGCACTTCAGCTTTATTAAGGGGGTGGCTCGTTAGGGGGAACGGCGCAGCACACAAGAGCAGCCAGCTGTCCCAGGCGTCCGGAGGAGGAGAAGCGCTGTCCTGGCAAAGGCTTCCTCCAGGGCAGGATCTTCCTTCTTCTCTCGAGAGCTGGTCCAGAAGACCCTGAGCAGGGCTAAGGGGCCTCTTTTTATAGAGGCTAGGCTCAGTCTGATTGGTGCATTTTTCAATCCTCTTGTGGATTGGTCTGTCTTGAATTCTGGTCTCCTATTGGTTCAGGAGCCAAGGGGCGTGGCTTACGTTTAATAAAAGTCTTTGGTAGAAAGTTCCAGGGCGCCCTTGGCCAGCGCCATCTTGAGCCATTCAATTCAATTGAAATAACTGTAGTTAGCAGCAAGCACTTAAACAAAATACAACAATTACAACCACGACCTTATTAACAAACAGGGATGACATCCTTATTGGGGTTGGTTTGACAATCATGGGTGTGTGAGTGTGTTGACAATTATGGGTGTGTGGGTGTGTAAGGGAACAGGTAAGTGTGACAGGTAGGTGTTGGGGAGGGTACAAAGGGAACGGACACACTAGGTAAATACAGCAGGTAAGTGTAAATAGGAATTACACAACTTTACTTTTCACACTGGAGAAGACCTTTGAGATCTCAAGTCCAACCTATGACCTAACACCACCTTCTCAAATAGATCATGGCACTGAGTGCCACATCCAGTCTTTTTTTAAACACCTCCAGGGACAGTGACTCCACCACATTCCTGGGCAGCCCATTCCACTGCCCAATCACTCTTCCTGTGAGTGGGCTGCCCAATCACTCTTCCCCTGGTGCAGCTTAAGACTGTGTCCTTTTGTCCTGTCAATGCTTGCCTGGGACAAGAGATCAAACCGTACCTGGCTACACCCTCCTTTCAGGCAGTTGTAGAGAGTGACAAGATCTCCCCTCAGCCTCCTCCTCTCCAGGCTAAGCACCCCCAGCTCCCTCAGCCACTCCTCACAGGGCTTGTGTTCTAGACCCTGTTTGTCTAGATGCCAGCATTGTTGCCCTTCTTTGGACACCTTTGAGTATCTCAACATCCTTCCTAAATTGGGGGGTTCAGAACTGGACACAAATTTGCCCCTTCAGCACTGGCCTGGCAGATAAACCTGTATTCCAAGATGAGGAGTTAAGTCACATTGTATGACTTTTCCAGATTCAATAAGACCCACCAGCCTTGTTATGGGAGGAAAACTAGTGAGTTAAACATAAAACAAATCAGGAGAAAAGTGGATGGAGTGGGAAGGCCTAGTCGACTGGTGATAAGGATGGTTTAAAATTTTTAAGAGATCTCCCATTGACCTTTCTTCTGCTACATATCATTTAATGCTATAGGAAGACACAGAAGAATACCAGTAACTAATGGAGAGAAAGACAAGATGGTTGTACTAATTTCTTTACTATGAATTATCATGACTAGACTCAGCACTCCTCTGTCACTTCCCCTTCCCCCATCTCATCCACACACAAAAGACAATGTTCATAATTTGAAGGAAAATTTCAATGAAACCACAAAAACATTCTATTCCCATGAAGGATAAAAACACTAAATTTTGCATGCAAAATATCTAATTTTACTAGCTTTTCCTGGTTTGCTCTGCCAAAGAATTTATTATCTCTATTCACCAAGAATTCCTTTCTCACCTAAATGTTGCTTTTTTTCCCCCCTTTCCTCTCTCCCCTGGCCCTGATTTCTGCCTCTCTCCTACTGAGAAACCTCACTTATTTGCATGCCTGTCAGTACTCACTGTGCTCAGAGTTGTGCTTTTCAGCAGAGAAAACCATATCTCTCTTTTTGATTATATCAAACTCCCACCATAAGACCAAAAGCTGATCCTTTTTTTCAAGAATGCATAAAAATGAGAGACTCAACTACAGCATGTCTGAGGAGACCTCAGAAAAGCAGGACATATTTACTATGTGCAGATTATAAATACCTTTCTGAAAAATAAATTTCATTTTTTAGCTGACAAAAATGGGCTGACCTCGAAGAGTCTGGGAAGCAAAGTTCTGATAGTGTAATAAGTTGTGGAAGTTTTTGGGGTGTCCTTTTGGGGATGAAAGGTTGTTATTTAGCAATTCATCTTTACAATCATGGATGAATGAGACTATCTAATTTCATTCCTCCCGCTGCTCTACTGATACACAGTCTATCAGTCCTGCTATGGGAATGAGTGACAATGCCTATGTCCATTATGTCAAAATCCACGTCTGCTTTTCTCCTACTGAGACATCCATGCAAGGATAATTACCAATGGCAGACACAGTTTTGTACTGTCCTCCCTTCCATTGTGAAACCAAAAGTCAGAGTGCAAGAGAAAAACTGAGTCAACATCAGTATAAAAATACTAATTTTTTAACCTTTTCCTTTTTTTAAAATCAATTTGAGTGTGATTTTATTTCCATTTTGATATGAAATAGTCTCTGTTTGGCCCTTGGGATCAGTTGATTTCTCTTTCTAGCAGTCTCTGTAAATTAAAAAAAACCAAACAAACCACACCGATTTGGAGTGAAAAATCACCAGTTGCTCCTATGTAGATAGTCAGCCTGAGCATTTCCAGTCCTCCCTGCAAAGTTTGTGTTCTAGATTTGCTGGCAGTTTGCTCAGCGTGCTGTTCCTCTGGGAAAGTACACCTAAAATGATGCAGTACCTGAGGCACTTATGTGATGTTTAAAATTTTTATGAGCAGCATAATCTGATAAAATGACACTGATAAAAGTACCATTTAACCATATTATATTATGTGTTTATCAATACATTAATTTTCAGGAAAGTGAGACTTTTTCTTTTCCCCTCCCCTCCAGTCTTCATTTTTTGAGAAAGCACACAGGTAGTGCTATGTTTTAGTGCTCTGTTGGAGTCAGGTTATGTGAGAAGCTTTTCCTCCATAACAAAAGAGACAGATATCATCAGTCTTTTGACTGGCAGCAAGCTCAGATTCCCTCTGGTATGCCACACTGTGTGTGGCATTTGCAGGCAGTGGTGGAACTTCCCTCACAGTAAATAACTGTTTCCTTCCCTGGTTAGGTAGGGAAGGAATAGCTCTCTTGGTTTGAAAAGACAGG
>WEKY01012135.1:0-10289 GCA_013390045.1 Picathartes gymnocephalus
AGTCATAGAATGTACTTAAACGGGAGGCGAAATAATTGAATATGTGAATCTAAGAAGAGGGCTAGAGGTTTCTGAAGACAACACTTGAAAGGGCAATGGATTGGACAGTTTTTAAGTGAAGAATCTACCTATAGCTGGAAGAAGTGTCTTCAAGAAAACAGAAACTCAACTTCAGTATTTTTCTGGAAGTAAGTCTGGAGGTGTCTGACTCAGATTCCCCGTTCCTGATTCTAATGGAGATAACCATCAGGGCCCTGAACTTTGGCTAACTTTTTAACTCAGTAGTGTGAATACATAGTGGTATGAAGTTGACAGGCTCTGTCAAGAAAGCAGATAGTGTAATGAACATCCAAATTTGCATACTGAAATGAATCAGCCAATTCCCTTTGATTGCAATACTGATCTCATTTTGGTTTTTGTTTTGTTTTGTTTTGGGTTTTGTGGTTTTGGTTTTTTGTTTTGTTGTTGTTGTTAGGGTCTTTTTATATATTTTTTTATCCATTAGATTAATTCAGGTTCACAGAAGAATACCATGGCACTAAAAATACAGGCAGAAAAAACCCTACCAAAATTCTCCAGTCAGATATCTGCCTGATTCAATATAGTTACCAACCAACCTATAAACTCATCTAAATGGCTTTATCCAGTAGGGAACCTGAGCGAGACACAGGTCTGCCACGAAGGGTACAAGTTTATGAGCATGAACCAGGTCATACAACCAGGAAAAACTGGTATCTGTAGCCCTTTAGAGTTTTAGGTATCAGAATAGTTGGTGTTTCTGGGGAGATGCTGTGCTCTGGGTTAGCAGTGAATCTGTAGAGGCACAGACATAACATAAGAGCAACTGCTGGTCTCCTGTGCCTTCAGTCCCTGTTAGACATCAGTGAATGAGGCCATCTGTGTAGTCTAAGCAGAGTTTCAGACCTGAACAAGTTTTCAAGTACTTACAAACAGCTGATAACAGAAGTAGAGGACACCATCCTCACCTCTCCAGATTAGCTTTTGAAATAGAACTTAACGAAATTCTAGATATTATATACCAAAGCCTCTAAAATAATTTCTGTGTTCCTTCCGCTGAAAAATTTTGCATAAATGAAAATATTGGGTTTTTAAAAAATAAATTAGAGGATTCATAGATTGTTTTGACATCCAGATACTTCACATTTTAATTCCAAAGAAACCCTTTTGAGCTTATTTTTGTGAACATATTTTTATCTTCACTTTCTGTCTTTAAAAAACATTTTCTTAATCTGAAGTAGTGAAAAGCAGTCATTAAAACTGCAGCAAAATAGTAAAAATCAGTTATCAAGACTGCTGCTTCTTTCCAAGTATATTTTAGTACAAAATTAAATAATCCATACTTCAAACACCTTACATGTTTATGCCTTTTAACAAAAAATTATAAATTATTTTTCATTGTTTTGGGCATGGACTAATACTCAACACCAGCAAAAACCTGTGTCACTGTCCGTGCATCTAAAATGGGATGAGAGCACATTTTAGAAAACTTGGAAAAGTCATTTCTGTGGCAGGAAGATACTGGTTTGTTATCCTAACTGTTCAGTCAGTCTTTTAAAAATGAAGCACTGAAGTCAGGAACAATTGTTTATTTTATGTTCTATCATGTGAGAAACTTGTCTGAAATGAGAGGAGTGTGTTGTGGTTTTCATTTAGTGGCACATAAGCACCACCTTCTGGGGAAAGCCGGTATTTCCCAATGGTTTATAGGAGTAGAGCAGATCCCATCTGTTTATTACTGAAAGGATGCATTTGAATTTCTATTGCTCGACGATACTGTCAGTTTTTACACTATAGCAAGATAAAAAGCTTAAATAAATGTATTGATATTGGTACTAATAATCTTCATAATTACTATTCTTACCCAATTACTACTGTTACTAATTTTTGTTCACATTACCTCATAGAATAATAACAGCTTTAGTTTAATGCAAATAAACCTGATTCATGGAAGTTCACAGAGTGATTTTTTTTTGTGTCAAAAATCTAATAGTAGCTAATAAGAGATATTAGGTACCATCTGCTAAGCCCAAGGGGATGTTGAGATACCATTGGTCTGTATGATAAGCAAACCACAAACTGAAGTATCATCCTTTTGTTGGCAGTCTGCTGAAGAGTCATTTAGAGTGCTGTTCTTAAGCAATCAGGATATTTCAGGAGAAGGTAGTCGATGGAAACCAGAAGTTGGTATCTCAGTAAAAATCAGAAATAGTACATAGGACTGTGGGCCCAGAGTCTTTGGAAAAGAGGACAGTGGCTTGTATTTTCTAAAGAATAAGAATATAGTGTCAGTGAAAAACTGCTAGGAAGATTGTATAAGGAACAAAATAACAAGTTGAAAAATGTTTTCTTCTTCATACATATGAGCAGAAGAACATGCCATCTGTCAAGGCAGAAAGCCCTAAAAGAAATGTGAAAATAAAGCTTGGAGAGTTTTCCTCTGCAAATGAAAAGGGATCTCTGCATCTCACTTAAAAAAATATACATGTATCAGTGGCAGTCAAGCACAGCCTCAAGTGTGAGACTGTGAAACCTTGAACAAAGTGTGACTTTAGGGCAATGCCCAGGTTACACAATAATTCTGGTGGTCTGAACTTGCCACCAGCCAGGGGTTAGAGGTGAAGGAATGAATGGGCTTTTCAACCCCTTTTGTTGTTCCAGCCCTGGGAAGGGGCAAGAGGACTGTTTGTTATACTGCTCCCTCTGTAGCTCCGTGTGCATATGGAAATTTCTTAGGGCAGAAAGCTGCACAGATTCTGGATTTTCTAGATGATAAGGGAAGTGTTTTAATGCTCTTTCTGTGCTGCCAAACGCCCAACAGAACAAAAAGGAAATGGGGCATATTAGACATGAGAATTATCAGTGCAATAAAGGCAGCCCCATGTGTTTCTGGGATAAACTTCCTGAGAAATATCTGGCTCACTCAAGGCAAGATAAAATAATAAACAATATTAATCACTAATATCATAAAAATGCTGCGCTTTGCATGGTGTGTCTTTGAACTATGAGCAAGGAGAGAAACACTGGCAAGACAAAACAGACTTCAGGAAATTTAGCAAAGAACTGCACAACGGGGAGTAGTTTTTAAAGGCACCAGCCACGAAAGAATTGGGCAACTTCTCAGACTGCTTCAAGATTATATTGTTAGACAGCATTTTTATTACAAAGCCTTTAGTTTGTTTTTTTAAACTTGCTCACAAAAAGCAGATGTTTGAAATTATTTGGTGTTGTTTATTCAGTTAATATTTTGCAGGTGGTAATAATTTTTCAGCATTTGAAAGCCAGCATATCAGAAAAAGTAGAAAACCCTCCTTTTCCAAGTGTCCCACTAGGAAAACATGAGAGAAAGCGTCTAGAACAATTCAGAGTGTAATTGAATCTGTTACTGGAATTCTCTGAAGATTGTCATGTTATGCTTTATTAACATAAAAGATAGGACAGTCCCTGTTTAGAGGAATTTATGGGGTGAATTACACGGTAGAATTGTTGAAGAGTGGAGGGTGGAAGGAACCTCCAAAGAATGTCTGGTCCAACCTGCCTGCTCAGAGCAAGGGCACACAGCCTAAAAGTGGGTCCTTTCATGTTTTGAATGTTGCCATGGATGGAGACCCCGTAACTCCTCTAGGAAACCTGGTTTTGTGTTCAATCACTTACGTATTTAAAAAGGAAAAAAAAAAAAATCTGCTGTTTAAACAGTGTTTCCTGTATTTTGGTTTCTTCCTATTGCCTCTTGCTCTGTCACTGAGCAGAGCCTGGCTCCATGTTCTTTAGTCTGCCAGCCCCATGCCCCTGGAATTTATACACATTGATAACAACACTGAGTTTTCTCCTCTCCAGGCTGAACAGTCCTGGCTCTCTCAGCTCCTCCTTGTATTCAGGCAGTCCAATCACTTAATTGTCTTCATGGCCTCTCAGTGGCCTCACCCCAGTATCGATGCCAGCACTGAGCCCTAAGTTCAAGTGATTGACTTCCAGCTGGATTTGTGCCACTTAAGACATTGTTTTGAGACTGAAGTCCAGCCAGTTTTCCATCCACCTCTCTGTCTACTTACCTTCATCAGTTTGTCTATAAGGATGTCTCAAGAGACTGTCAAAAGCCTTACTGGAATTGAAATAAACACCACCCACTACTTTCTTGCCATTACCAAGCTGTCCAGTTGTTCAGTGAACAGGGAAACATGCAAGTGAGCAATATATGAGAGATAGTTGTAGTCACAGCATACATTAATTTGACTAAAAGGCTATACTACTTGACTCCCGTTCTTTTCTAGGAACGTGTAAAACGTGTAATTTGAGCATGTGTGATCATATCAGAAATTGAAAACATCAATGCTAGATTCGAAGGGATTTAAGCACCTTTTGCAATTGTTTCTGGTAAATCAGATACATAGTTGCATCCTTTTAATAACTGGTGAATCTGATGTGTAAGCTTCAAAGTTATTTTTGGAATAACTGATTTTATTTCTCTAAATGTTTCAAGAAGTCTAATCCAAAGTAGCTGTATTTGTTATCTTCAAATAAATCCATTGGGTATTAGTCTTTCTCATCACCACAAGCAGTGTGGTGCTTCTAATATGTCCCAGCTTCAGACATTCTGTTGCTTCTGGCCTTTTGATAAACAGGTCAGCATGAACTAGAATCTTTCACAGCACATCTATTAAGAGCTGCATTTTAAAAAATTAATTTGAAACTTTGTTTCTGAGAAGCACTTTTTTTCCCTGATTTTTGACTGCATCTTTTCTTACAAGTATTTTCCGTGATCTTAGTTGCATTTATTATAGTAGGAGATGTTTCTTAAAAAACTCTCAGTTCAGAAGAAGATATTGTAAAGCATTTAATGCCTCACAGTCAAGGTGAGAAGAGCAATATGACTTTTGTTTCCAGACACCAGCAAGTCATAACAAATGTTTCGTTCTTGTCTCAACTCCCAGAACACTTAAATGTCATTTTTAGCTAAATGTAGCTGATATCATCCACGTTGCTTTCCAAAGTAATTTAATGTCTTTCCTTCTGATATCAGAAATACGTGAAATCTAATGTTGTCTTCTGACCTGTGACCAGTTCAGAAAAGTTTTTATGATTTACTAGTAGTGTTCACCATCAAAACATATTTCTTACTTTTTGCTGCATTTCTGCCATATTTTTCATAATCTAACTAATACTTAAGTGACAGGAAGAGAGGTTGAAATCTCAGTAGAAGCTGAAGGCGTGACATGTTACTTTAGGAAAAAGTTTACTAAACTCTAGGTGAGCTGCAGGTACACAGTTTTCTTAAGAAATCTGATGGCAGCACGCTGTGCCTGAGCAGAAACCAGTTTGGTTGGGAAAAGCAGTGTAGTGTGGAACCACAGGATGCAGCACTTCCAAAGGGGAGCCACTTGCATGAGTCACTTGGGAGCTTCCCTTTACCTCCTGCTGTACCTCCTCATTGTGACAATTAATTCCTTGCCATGTGGCTAATTAAGATTGCTACCAATTCTGTTAGAGAAATATGCTCCCCTATTTTATCTCATTAAAAAAAGTCAGGCCAAGCAGATTCACACACTTTTCAAGTTAGATAGTTGTGGCCAATTTCCTTGGAAATTTGCTTGCAGCAGAGAGATAATTTGGTCTGCTTTTATCCATATGTCTGACTGTGTGTCTTGGGTGTGACTGTTGCTTATTTTCAATTCCTCCCAGACTAAATTATAGGCATCTTGTGTCTTAAATGCTCTTCTTCACATATGGATGGGAGTCATATGGAAAGACAAGTCACATCAGGGACACATGATAGCACATAAGGAACACGACTCCATCATCTGTATCCATTTAAATTTCAACCCCAGAAGTATGACCCTTTGCTTATTGAGTGATGGCAGCTTCATGAATCCATATTGTGTTGGGATTTTGTATACTTCTAGTTTTAAACCCCACTTCAATTATAGTAAGTTTTCTATTTTTTAGCCTTCCTTTAAATTGTGAGGTGACAAATCAGATTTCATTAGTGCTGTCCATGATTTAACAATACTAGGAATGGATAAGGGTCAGATTTTCATCCTCAGTGAGTAGTCTATTTATCATTTTAACATTGTTTTCAATAGCCATCAGCAGCTTCAATACATCGACTTCAAGAAACTGTAAGTCATTTGGATTGAACTTAGTAAAAGTTGTTTAAATTCATATCCATGAACCTTTTGTTAGATACAGGGTATAAGGTATCTATCAAAAGTATCTGTCTTGTTTTGCTACTATCTGCTTAAAATTTATGCATAATACTTTCAATAGTCTTTCAATCCAGTCTAGGCTTGCCTTGATCCAAGCAGTCATTTCTTCTTTTAGCACTAGACTGTGTAATTCTGCTTAGCTTGGCTAGTAATTCTGGTGTGTTGATCAAAACTTCATAAGTTGTTGCTACTGACACAAATCTGATTCAAAACATTTCTCACCATTCCACTAGATTTGACTCCAAATGAAATTTATAGCTCCTCTTAACATATTAGGCACCTTTGTGCAATGCAGGGAATTACTGCTGCCTACAAATATATTCCACAGAGGAATGACATCACCCTCGCAAACACATTCTGGCAGTGTTATCCACTCAATATTACCTGACATCCTGAATTACTGCTTTTTATCACAGTCCACGCTTCTTCTATGACCAGACTGGATTTTTGTCAAGAGAATATTATGTAGCTGTAGACTTGGCTTCTCTGTATTTTTGCAGAATAATGAATTCCCTCTAGTTTGCAGCAGTAGTGATGGTTGGGCCCGTGTTCCCCACCTCACTTCAGCCCAGGTGGAAGCATTGTGCTGGAAGATGAAAGCTCTGTGGCAAAGTATGTTTGAAACCTGTGAATCCTCTCTCAAGTCAGTATTCTAAGGCTACCAGCTGTTGTAAAGTGTAGTTATACCTGCAGTTACTTTTTCCTTTAAAAAGGTGTCTGGAAGATCTGGTATTCTTGGCCTAACTTCTGGCAATTGAAAGAATTGCTTTGACAAGTTTGACAGTTTATTTCATGTGCGTGTAAGGATACAGGGTGAATTTTGGTCTTGAAAATCTCTGTTGGGAATATTTTTGCCTAATTAATGTTTTTAAAGGTAGATGTAAAATTAGTTACAATACATTTGGGCCAGATTCAAATTTTCCAGTGAAACACAGTTCCTGAGCTCTGTGTGGCTTCAGAAAGATTACCACTACATTCCATAAAGATGAAAACTTCACAAACCAGCAAAACAAATCAAGGTAGGAAGTGGCTGAAACAGTAATGAAACTTTATATTTTTCTTTGCATCTTCACTTAAAATGAATGATTCACACAGCGCATAGTAAAGTATACAGAAATAACAACAGCTTAATATTCAGACTAATAACAACTTCATACTTTTAATAATAACAGCAGCCACATATCACAGAACCTCAGAGTTGAAAATTATTGTAAATGCTCAGTTTCAGCAGAGCTGTCAAACTGAAGCAGAACACACCAAACAGAGTTTCCCTTTATGAAGGACAGCTGTGACACATCAGCTTTGTAAATCAGTGATAACTGATGGACTTAGAAATTAAAATAGGCAGTCACAAGCATTGGTGATCATTCCGAAGGAAAGATATAACTCTGTTTGGAACAGAGGGTGATTCATCCACAGCAGGCTTATCA
Organism: Picathartes gymnocephalus; assembly: GCA_013390045.1. Classification (NCBI taxonomy): domain Eukaryota; kingdom Metazoa; phylum Chordata; class Aves; order Passeriformes; family Picathartidae; genus Picathartes; species Picathartes gymnocephalus. The sequence goes on from WEKY01012135.1 coordinate 7,652, forward strand.
TAAAAGGACAGCAAATGCAGCTAAATGCCTTCTTTGATTTTTGAACCCTTTTTATTCAAAATATATCCCAAGAGATGAGAAAACAAAAAAATTAGGATTGTTAAATTGGAACCACTTTTTATTATAATCTATGTTGATATGCAACAAATTCTAACGTTGGACAAGAAATCACATGGAAATATTAATGGATTACTGCATTCTGCATTGACTAATCTCCTTAAAGAAGCAAAAAAAAAAAATCGTTGGCAGACATTGTCTCAAATTTAAAGAATATTAAAAATCTTCAGAAGAAAAAAATAAAAGCTTTTCATGATATTAAAGCAAGCTATTTTGCCTGCAGCCATTTTGCCTCATTAAATTTTTTAGTTTCTTTTCCCTAAAATTAATTAAATGTGTAAATGTATATTCTGAGAATGAGTCAGAGACATATGGTTAACTACTTATGTTTCCTCTTTCCTCTTGAGAAATGAGCTTACTTCTATTGAGTTGATGTTCATTCTATAAACTGCATAACCAAATGTTGTACAAACATCTGACATAATTACCTAGATATTATCCTAGGTCAATCCAAAAGTCCATCTAGCCCAGAATCCTGTCCTTGCCAATGGCCAAAAGCAGCTGCTCAGGGGAAGAGTTTGCAAGCAATACAGGAACATAGGGGTATTTCCTTTGATGTGCCCTTTTTAGCCTGAGACAATATGTGACTTGTGAATGGAATTTATAAATGTGGGGTTTTTGTTTAGTTTTTACTTGTGGTTTTTTTCCTTCCATTATTTTGCCTAATTGATTTTTAATTTACATTTATAGTGTTTATATTCAGAGAACCCTGTGACAGTTTCATCACTTAACTTTCCACCGTATGGAATACAGTCCTGTCTAAACCAGCCCTGGCACAGCTCTGAATCATTCCCATGCATCCTGTCACTGGGTGACAGGGAGAAGAACCCAGCATGTCCCTGTGCCCTCCCTCAGGAAGCTGCAGAGAGCAATGAAGTCACCTTTTCAGTCTCCTTTTCTTCAACCTGACAACAAAAAGTCCTCGCCTGCTCCTCACAGGACTTTCCTTTCAGGCTTTCTCTCCAGCTTTGTTGCCCTCCTCAGGATGCGTTCCAGGACTTTCACATCAACACTTCACACAGGGCCCACGGCAAGGCCGCCCCAAGGCTGAGCCCAGCGGGACCATCCCCTCTCCGGGCCGGTGGTGCCGTGCTCGCTGCTCTGGGATGGGCTTTGTCCTCGGGGCTGCCCCGACACTGCTGACCCACACGGAGCCCAGCAGCAGCCAGCCCCGTGTCCCTCTGCAGGGTGAACAGTCACCAGCCAGATGTAGCCCCCATCACTACAGCACTCTGAGCCCTGTTGTTCATTCACTTGTGTTACAAATGTCTTGGTGTCACAGATTTTAGGTGTTGGTGTCAGGTTATTGTTAAATGTGGCATTGTGTATTTAATATCAGGAACATGTATTTGTCATGCCAGGACATCCCTAAGTTTTGCCTCATCTCAGAGTTTGCCTTCTAGTATGGCTCCACTGCAGGTACTTGTGGAAGACTCAATGACAGAAAGCTAACCCTCTGCGTGGGCATCCTTTGCCTCAGTATTTCCTGAGTGAGCAGCTGCAGAGCTTCATCATTGCTCGTGGGATTCACTGCATTTTGTCTCTTTTCTTTTGAATCCCTTAAAACACCACGTGCCACAGCTCTTTACAGCAAGAAATGCCTCAGTGAACTGTGTTACATTTTAAAACTATTTTACTTTGAGATTATCAGTTCTGATGGGTGATTTCATTATTGCCCTCTAGTGTTCACAGTGAGATAAATATTTAATAAGCATTTTCTTAAAATAGGTAATACAGACAGCCCTGCCACAGAGGGTGCTTTATTGGACCTGTCAGTCACCAACCCAAGTGAGTTAATCAGTGTGGGCTGCAGTGATCATGCACTGGTGAAGTTCACAGTCTCGAGGGATATGAGTCAGGAGAAGAGTGACACTAAATTTTAAGAAAGGCAGCTTTGAGCTGTTCAAGGAGTTTGCCAGTGGTGCCCCTGGGAAACTGCCCTCAGAGACAAGGGGGTGGAACAGAGCTGGCAGACCTTTGAGGGTGTGTTCCACAGAGCACCAGAGCTCTCGTTCCCCATGAGTAAGAAATCAGGAAAGGGAATAAAATGGCTACTTCAACTAAAGGGCAAGAAGGAAGTGCACAAGCAGTGGAAACAGGGGACGCTACCCAGTTGTGTAGGGATGTGCTCAGGATTGACAGGAATTGACTGCACCTGAACTTTGCAAAGGACAAAAAGCGTCAAAGGAAAGAAAGGTAAAAGAAAATGTACCCCCCTGATGAAAACAACTGGCAAATTGGTAAGAGCAGATAAGGAGAGGACTGAGGTACTCTACAACATTTTTCCTCAGTCTGCACTGGCAAGCTCTCTTCCCACACCTCTCAACTGGATGGAGCTCCATCCAGGGACTGGGAGAGAGCAAAGTCCCTCCCACTGTAAGAGACCAGGTGCAAGGCTCCTAAAGAACCTGAACATACATGAGTCTACAGGACCTGACATGCATCCCAGAGTCCTGAGGGTATTGACTGATATGGTTGCCAAGGTGGTCTCCATCATTTTTGAAAAATCATGGCAGTCAGG